>JAULBM010308050.1:0-25452 GCA_032357055.1 Geukensia granosissima | reverse complement strand
AATAATTTAGAATTACCAAAAGAGTGGTGGGGGGGGGGGTTAGGGACTTTAAAAGGCAACGGCTTTTGACTGCCACTGGAAAGCGGAGGGATAGGTAGGTGCGGAAAATTTAACCTTTTGTAGTGTCATTAGCCTTTTTTCGAAATTTACAAAAGGGATCTTTTACGTGCATGGAGCGTGGCATTCTCCTCACACGTCATCCTCTATGGTCAACGATCAGGCTTTATGTATTATATCCTGGAAACCTCCAACGAGAGGCCCCCAATCCGCCACCTGGGGATCGCGCTATGTCCGCTCTGTGGATCGAGCGCTGGGGACCACTCTGGTGTCCAGAGAGACAAAAGAAGTTATCCTTTAATTCTCAATGATTATTTCATTCGTGTTTTAGCCAAGGGTCAGCAAAAGAGTAACAGTAAAAACATTCATCATTTTTGTCAAAAAGCATTTTTCTAAACAGTTCAGCAGTTTATTCTTAGCTCTTCAGTCGTAAGAAAAATTTTATGAAATTTCTACTCTAAAGGAAAAGAATTGCAAAATACAATCCTTTCAATATATTCGATATTTAATCATATCATAATAAACATATTTCTGTATTATTCCTAGTTTAATATAGGTGTTATGTATAATACATTCTAGTTAAATTGGTTCTTCATTTCTTGTACAAATTTAGAAAAATTATTTCCAACAATCGCCTTCGACAAATGTTTTCATTCATTATATGAAAACAAAACAAGATTTTACAAACATTCTATTTATGAAATTGTCTTTATCCCACCCTAACTTTTAAAGAAAAATTGCAAATTAACTTCGTAAATTTAAACAGCCAATAAGGACTTATTCATTGCCGGTACTTAAATCAGGAATGTATATAACAGATATACGTCCCTGCTTAAATAACTTAACCTTTATAAACTGCTTAAATAAACGTATCTATAAAGGTTATCTTTATATCACTATTAAAAGATCTGTGAATATTGTTATTTTGATTCAACATTGACCGTCTGTTAAATGTTTACTTCAAATTTAATTTAATTCATTATTTTGTTACATTTTTTTCTACTTGCTGTCGATACGTTTTCTCACAATATATTTTGTTTTCTTCGGTTATCAATTGTAGTTCTGCACTAAATCCTGCCGCACATTTTTATTGAGGTAATAGTGAATCAACCAGGAATGTCATCAATTGTGTTAGGATTTTGAGCAAGCTGTCAATAGCAGCATACAATTTTTCGAGTAACAAATACAAAATGTTACAATAGGATGTACATTGTCCCTTTGGTATCTTCAAATTCCTTTTACGAGTTATCGTAAGTATTATTTAAAAGAAAGAATAGTTTTTTGTGTGATGTATACAGATGAAGCAAAAATCAAATTTAATTTGCTGTTTTCAGAATATCAGAAGCTTTTATTTCAAGCTCAAACGAATAATGCAACAATTGTGAATTGCAGCTTCTAAACTATTTCATTAACAGATTGATGGCAGATAAAATATATGTATTTCAATAATACAAAACAAACCACATGATATTTTACTTACATTGCAATGATGTGTTGACTTCGGCCGTTTAAACCAGCATCTGAAATTTAATTTTGCAAAAACGTTTATCTACGATATGTATTAACAATGTGAAGGAAATCGTATTCACAGTGTTTCTGAAGTTGGCAACTTTTGTCTTCTTATTGTTGAGTAGTTGAACAATTAGATACATTTGGGTAATTATCTACCAGTTAACCAAATTATTAGGATAGTAATTCATTTTTGATTGGTCTTCAAGATTCAAATAACATGGTAACATGACAATACAACGGGACATTCCGAAGCGGTCATCGAGAGACCGTGTGAATTTCATAACTCTCTCTCTCTCTCTCTCTCTCTCGGTGAGTATCGTGTCGCGGAACTTAATTGTTTTAAATTAATTAAGAAATAACGCTTACATGTTGTTTATTGACTTTTATTTAAAGTATAATATTTATTTCTATTTAGTACATGCTAAGTTCAAAGAATCCACAAGTTTCGTCGTAGTCAAGTTTTCAAAGTCGACCATGTTTTAATTATAGTTATATTAAAAAGGTTGTATTGTATCACGTTCAATGAAGAATACTCATGCCAGAGATCAAAACTACATAGTTCAAGGAGACATGACAAATTCGAAACAAACAGAAAAATAAAGAAGAAACAAAAAACCAAAGGCTTTGACACCACGAACTCCTTTACAAAAAAAGTCGGATCAGGTGCATCAAAAGGGTAAGTATCGCCTGTCTCGCGGCGACAAACGTCGTTAAACCGTTCGTATTACATTACGTCATCAAACCGTTCATATTACATTACGTGATCAAAGCGTTTTTCGCAAAATGTCTCAAATGAATAAAAACAGCGAGATACTCGTCTAGCCAGAGTCTTAATGCAAAATTATAGAAAGGTTCTTTTCAGTCTGTTATCGATTAGAACAATGTTGACACTGGAACACACTGACCCTTGTTAACAGCTTGATTTCAGGACAGAATGGCAAGTGTGTCCAATGAGGATAGAAGGACATTGTGCTCGTTGTCACAAACCCATCAAAACGCTTCATCATGTGTAAAGTTTTTCACATTATCGAATTAGCCATAAGAATCGTCAAACAGTAAAATAGGTCCACCTTTCGTATTAGTACTGGCACAGAAATTAATATAGTCCTGAAGATGTTTTGAGGTTCTTTGAAACTTTTTCTTTCGATTTGGTTGAATTTTTCTTTTCCTTTATTTTTTAACATGTAATTGGTTTTTCCAAACATTTCCTGCTTTCAATTTTGTTTATTTTCTGATGCCACAATTATCACAATGTTTATTTTCTTGGAAAGGTTGCCAGCAAGGAGTGGAGGGACTTTCTTTTGCTTCTTCTTTTTGATGGTATCAATTTTTATTGTCACAAAAACATTCTTCTGTTGTACATCCCTCTTTTCCTGTTGTCAATGTTTATATGAGGATATTTGTTTCTTATTATCATATATGGAACAGCCTGTGTTGTCTGTTTCAGTAGCCTCGGGTTCAAGATGTGCAGCAGGGAAAAAAACTGTAGCATTATTTTCAGTCTTATGATCATTATTAGGTTGTGAAGCAGCAGGTGAGTATATTGAGGCAGATGTTGTTTGATCAACTGTAATTACTTTATTGTTCCTTTATATTAAGGAATATGCCAATTTTATAAAATGCTGACGTCAGATTCTCGGGACAAATTGCTTCACATGTGGTTTACAGGTAAAAAATCCAGCTTTGCGATACATGTCTTTATATAACACTCTATCGTTGAGATTTTTCAATGGACCGAAAACACCTACGTCATAGGGTTGAGTCAAGAGTTAATTTAATATGGGATCAATGGCAATTATTTTAATAAAATAAGGTGAGGTTACTGATCGTTCATGTCAGTACTACATGCATCGACAGCGTATCGTTTTGTGAGGTATTTTTAGATGCATGTATCGGACAAATTTGTTTAATTGATTTCACCAAATGACTCAGCAGCAGCAGCACAATGTAAAAAGTCTGGATTCCATCTCTTTGCTCGAAAATATATAATAGGGTTGAATAAAATTTCACAACCGCATTATCTCCTGCAATTATTGTGGATGATCTCCCTGATGTCACAGACTGAATTGGACATAATATTTTAGGTGAAGAGGTTTCAGTTGAAATGCCTGTCATCTATGTTGTAAATTCTGTTTGGTTTACCTGCGGATGCCAAATTGTGACACGTCATTATAAATGAAGCTTTCGGATTGCAGTAGTATTGTCAGATGAAGCATTATTTGCTCTTGGATAAGAACGGCCTCTGTAGTTTCACAAATTTCAGTTCTGGCCTCCTTACAAAGAAACAATAAAACCAATTATTGCTTTGCGAGAAAGATTCAACCAATATAGTGGTAAGGTTTCTGCTGAGTAACAAACTCTTTTGTCACACTGTATATTGAACTTACTGTATCAATATCTTTTTCTGTCATGTATGTCAAATGATTCACAAAGGCTTTTATTCTTGTTTGTAAAAATTGTAGAATTTCCAACCTTAGAATCAATCTTTACATGCCCTCCTATTCTGTCTCTAAGAGTTAACGAAGGTACATTGAAGATGCTCTGTTAACAAAAATTCCCGGGGAGGGGAGAGGTATGATTCATAGGCTTATTTGTTAATTTGCTCTATCCTGATGTGGTCACTTGCGCTTTAGTTAACAATCCTGTAATTGAAAATAAAATCTGACGGTAAGTAATTGAATATTTGTATTTATTATGAGAAAATATGATAAAGTTTGAATATTTTACAATTTTTAAAGTATTATCCAATAATATATAATCATATAATAATGTGTACAGTAATGTTTAAAACTAAGAATATAATTAAAACCAATCAATATATCTATATTCATCCAAAACAATACGAGGGTAGCCGGGGTATGGAAATAGGCAGTTCGGTTTCTCCGCCTGCAGGTGAAACCCTTGCTGAAGGGCGTCCGCTGGTTGGGCGGGATGTATAAATACTCAACCGAGAGAGAAAATGGGTTGCCCGCTTTCTACTCCATGAGGTAGAATCCCTGCTAAAGGGGCGTCCGTTTGGTATGGCGAGATGTATACTAGTAAATTATCAACCCGTCTCGGACGGGAACGTTAGCGCCGTGCCTCGTGTTGGAAAAATGCCACGCTCTCACCACGTTAAAGACCCGTTTGCAACACTTGTAATAAGTGGTCCGTAGGTCACCAGTTGCTAAGGCTAAATTTCCCGTCCCTACCCAAACAGTCCCAATTTGGCATTCTGTTGCTATTAATATTCAAGTCCTTCCCCCTTGCAAAACCCTTTATGATTTATTTTTTGATACTTTGTTCTCGTCCTGAATATGCATGAAATATTTGCCACTGGACGGTTAACAACAATCAATCAATCAACCTAACCAATACCTATTCTATCAAATTCTATCATGCTAAATACTGTAGAAGTAGCAAAATTCGCTGTGTTTTATTTTTCGCAATCATTACGGACATGATTTTATTGCGAAAATTCGTAAACGCGAAACGTCAATTACTAACTTAGCATCAATTCGAGATACGAAATATACGCGATAATTGATAGCCGCGAATATGTATGAAATATGTTTCCACGAAAATTTGAATCCGTGAATATTAAAACTTTTACAGTTGTATGCTCTAATTTATTTTTGGGTACGGGAATCTTTCCAACATTGTTAATTCTAATATTTTATTCAGTATCAAATTAATTGATCCGATCAGTCTAACCTAAACATTTCTTATTACGGTGGGACATCTATATACTTGTCGGCACGTAATTCTCGGTTTTCCTAAGGGTACCTGATGGAGTTTAATCCGGAAAAGCCCTTCGTACGCAGTGAAATTTAGGCATTTGCAATTGTTGTTTATCTATTTTGTCAACAATCTATTTGAAAAGAGTTAGAAATAAAGGGAACTTTTTTTTTGAATGAATTTGTTTCGTGTTCCACCAAATCTAGTAGTGAACTGAGATAACAGCTTAACGAGAAATTATACAGAGCACACTTTCAGTTATATATTTAAGTCTCCCAAACGAAGTTTGGGGAGACTTATTGTTTTACCCCTCTGTTTCTTAATCTTCTTCTTCACCAGTGAACTTGTCCGCGCGTTTTCGCAGAGACCACTCATCCAAACTTAATGAAACTTCACAAGATTGTTACCGACCATGAGTAAATGTGCACAAAAGTATCAAAATTTTCAAAATGGTCGCCGTTGCCATGGAAACAGATAAATTATAAAATTTGTAAATTTCATTTTTCTCAGCAACTGGTGAGGCAATCTTTTAAAAAATTGTAGAATTGTTCCTTTGATCAAGTAAAATAAAAAAATTTGCAAAAAAAAAAAAAAAAATTGGAATCGGTTGGACAAACTTTTTCACTGTTGCCATGGAAACAAAACAGGGGATTTTTGGAATTTTAAAAATTTTTGCTTAAAAGGTATTATAAACTGCATGAAATTGTTTTATACTGTCTCGGTAGCTTTTTGGGGGTAATTACATATTGACCCCCGTTGCTATGGCAGCAAAAAAGGAGGAGGGGATGAATTTTTCAAAATTTTTTTTGCACTTCATTAATTACAGCTGGCACAGATTATTACCCACCATGAGTAGAAGTGTGTATGAGTATTAAATTTTCAAAATGGCTGCCGTTGCCATGGAAACGGATCAGGTATAAAATTTTTGGATTTCATTTATCTCAGCAACTGCTGTGGCAATTCTTGATGAAGATTTCACACATTTGGAAAGTTTGAAAACCAATATTGTTTAAAAATTTGTACAGAAAAGGTACAAAAAAAAGGATCTCAAATGGAAGATTCACTCTAGGGATTTCGTTTGGGAGACTTTTGTATCACTCATGTGATGCAGGAACTTAAATTCCTATTCTTTCTTTTAAATTTGACAGTAGAAAATCATTTTTGTTTCACATTTTCACTATTTCATATTTTACTATTATATCTTTAACGGCTTTCCATTTTTAAACTTTTTTTCAGTCATGCTCACGTGATTTTATTGACCTTATATCACTGGATTAAGAGTGATATGACAGTTTGAAACTTGTTTGGGGGTGAAAATGACATACGTATGCTTAAAATGCGAATTTATATTCCAAACTATTGAATTGAGCTATGTGATAGATACACCATCAGTTACCGGTATACTATAGTTGGGTAAAGTCTCGTGCATGTCATAGCCCTGAATTTTACAGCCCAACTATGGTTTAATTGACGATAAACAACGAAACGACAAGTATGCTATGATTGTATCTGATTTATCCTATACGTCTTCCATCTGGAGAGTTCTATAAATTAAATATTGCTTTGTAGAGGTTTACATTAAATAAAGTAACTATCTAAGGAGTTACCGGGGAATTTTCATTAATTCCAAAATTCCACCGGATCAAATCTACATTTTGCGGAGTATCAGTCAATTAAAATTTAAAAACAGTTGAAAGAATCAAAGTTGCATAATAATTTTGTACTCCTTTTGAGTAGATAACATCAAAAAATAATTTCTTTAATAATATAACCCAACAACGTAATCAACAAATGATACCAAAGAGCTGACCTTAAGGACATAGTCATCGAAAAGAAAGAAACAAAAATACTGAAACCTGTATTTTTTTAAAAACTTTTAAATTAGGAGACGTTAAAAATAGATTAACGTATTAAGATATTTCAAAAATGTGAAATAGAGAATCTTACATTGTTAACCATTAATACTCGTATTTTCCACAATATGGACAGTTATTAAAATCCTAGTGCTGACAAGAAAGGGTGTTGTAGAAAATACGATTATCAAGTTATTAATGTCTAAAGCATCAAATATACTTTAAGCGTGAAATATGTTTTTAAATCCGTTAATTAATTGATAATTGTATTTTCCACAATAAGGACAGTTATCAACATTAAAATTCCTAGTCTTGACAAAGAATGTTCTTGAAAATGTGAATATTATATTTTAAGCTGGCATGAGAAGCGTTTCGGAGTTAAAAAAGAGTTTAAGGGAATTCCGTTTTCTTGCAACTTGTCATTTAATTTTGGGAAGTTACTGCGTCTGAATTAATTATAGTTATATATTAATTTTATTTATACTTTTATTCAGAGGGAACGACTTTTAATGAAATGGAATTACTTTTAATTCAGGGAGAAAGACTATTTTATGTGAAACTTTTTCATATTTTAAAATCATATTTTGAAAAGTAAAAGTGTTTTGTTTAATAAAAAATAATCAATGCATTTACTTCTTAAATAGCTAGTTTTATTAGGTGTTGGACATTTTCATGCTTTCGATTAAAAACCTATTGGAATTCGTAGAAGATCCCATGTACTTGTTTTCACTGAAAGTACGTTGTCTTGAAGTTTTTATTTAGTCCTACAAAGTGAAATGTTCAACACTTGTGTTGACCGAATCAAGAGTTGGTGTTATTTTTTAACCTTAGTACGGGTGGGTATTTTTTATTGAAAAACATATGGTAAACGCATTGTTATTTGCAATTTGTCACATGCGCCGAGACAACGTGGCACGTTTCAGCTTGTGAACTGAACTTTGTATTTTATTTTTCGCTCATGTATGGTATATCATAAGCTCATAAGTGGTAGATTTTAAAAGAAACAAACACCATAGAAAAAAGCCAATTGTTGATGTTTGATTTTAAGTATTATATGTAGCATTTGGCAAAATTTTCGGAAGATTTAATATTGAAATGAATCGATCGAAAATTCATGATTGGTTTGTTGATCCTTGAATAGGTTTATACTCCAGAACACTGTTGGTTTCCCAAATGATAAGAAGAATATGGATTAATTTGTTTTAGCTTAAGGAAATTCCTTATAACCTGTTGGAGTTATTGCCATTGAAGTTATATTTTAATAAATCTTCTCTTCTGAAACTACTGAATGGACTTAGACGAATTAAAATTAATGTTTGGATTTTTGATCCGGTGAAAAACATGGTTGCCATTACTTAAAATAGATCAAGGAGTCAGACAGAAGATTTTCGCATATATCCCAAAAACCTTTAACTAAATTCTGACACTGGGCAAAAGTGTTCAGCTTGATGAAATCTATTTGTACTGCAGTTTTCAAGGAGATTCCTTAAGTCTTGTTGGAGTTATTCCTGTTTGAGACGTTTCTAAACTAATTTTAAAATTACAAGTTTAAAAATCTTCTGCTATGAAACTACTGAATGGATTTAGGTGAAACTTTGTATAATTGTTCCTTAGGGTATTCTAGACAAAGTAATGTTTGGATTTTTGATCCGTTGGTAAACATTGCTGTCGTTACTAAAAATAGAACATAGTGGTCAGACAGAAAATTTTCGAATACATTTTAAAAACTGTTTCACAAAGGTGAAAGATCTTGACCAGGTAAGTAATTCAGGCTTTCTAGAGCCTCTAGTTCTGTTAGTTCCATATCGGAATTCCCAAACGGTGCTATCACTTTGCACTCCGTTCGTCCGTCACGCTTGGTTTTTCTTGGAAAAGATTCAATTACCAATGTTTGTCCTTTGGTAAATGATTACTTAAAATTAAGTTTGAGTTTTAAATTGATAGGGTTAAAATGGAGTCCGGTGGCAGATTTCCACCACATGTATAGATATTCCTCACTTTTTGTCAAAAAATATTAGGGATGGTGCTTGCTCGTAAATCTATGTTTCAGTATTTTGTTTTATGCTGTAACGATTGGTAAGGATTTTTTTCGGTTGATAGCTTGATTCGGTGATGTTATTTTTTTTCCTCTGTAAAATGTTTAAAATCCGAAGATTTCATCCTCATACAGGTATTCATGATTCGTAAAGATTCATTAAAGGAATCTGGTAATCTTTAAACGACAATGATAATTTCATAAAACAAGTGAACGCCAGGCGTTGATTCTCGGCGTGCCCTCTTTCTCACCTTACCACAAACAATGTCATTACGCGAAATCCCGTGAAAGTCAAGATCACTCAAGTTGAAACCTATGGTATAATAGAGAAAATGATACCATTGTTGTTAAAAGTTATACCCTATTTGTTGAAAGTTATACCATGGTTATCAAGAAATATACATTTTAACAAAAAATAGGAGAAAATAAATCATATAGGTTAATTGAGAAATATGCCATGTTCCCTCATTAAAAAATAAATATTCAAGTTACTTACCTGGGACATTGTAAAAATCTCGCTAAAAGGTTAGCGCATAGAGTTGAGGTTTGCTTCGTCAGATAGATTGCCGCTTGGTGGATTCAGGCATGCGTTATTCACGAACTTTCGGCCCGATACAATGGAACCCGCGATCCAGTTGGAAGAGAGTATAAATATACTATATAAGTCACAGTCTGGAAAATATGTACTTCAATGTACGAGGCTAAAATCTGTGAGAGGACGAGGTTTGTGAACTATAACTTCAAAAATGTTTCGGGACGCATTTTTTTTAGACAGCGACCTTATATGGTTAAATCTGCGCCAAAAAAAAAAAAAAAAAAAAAAAAAAAAACACAAAAGAATGTGTTAACTGAAACAAAAAATAACAGTTTTCTGTTTGTTGTATTGCTTGTACCAGACTGCTTTGTTGTCCATAGTAAATACAGGTTTACCATTAAATCTATGCCTTATTAATGAAAAGCATGTCATATCATTTGTAAATTTAAAGACTGATCGAACACAAACTTAACGTGAGTGATTCTGTTACTGAGAAATGGACTTTAATGTGAAAATATGTTGCAAATTTTACAAAACCACTCATCCATGAGATATATGACATATAGCAGACTGAAAGGTACATATAGAAATGAATTCAGACAGCAAATCATGATCTATTTTGTGTCTTAACTGTAAAATGGCCTTATACCCATAACTAAACGCAAGTCAATGGACCATGAAAAAGTGGTCAAGATCAAATGACTTATAGCAGACAACATGTAGCAAAATCTAAGGCCTTGTCTGTTTTTATTTGTTATGCGTCAGGTCAAATTTTAAAAAACCTACCCACCCGTCCGCACGACAAACACACAAACACAAAATGAGAACAGCTTTGATTGCTTACATATTGCACTTATACAGCTTGTATTAGCTTCATATATCTGAAGACGTTATATCTACATCGATGATCAACGATAGTGATATATTGTGGGGAATGATGAGATAATTCTTTTCAATACTACAATTGCATACGGATTCTTTTCTGTGTTTGTTTTTGACATCAAAAGGCTTAAAACCTATCCGCATGGGGACGCAAAATCAAGAAAAACACAACTTTGGCCTAACCAAGATCTACCTAAGGACCAAATAGAATCAGGTTAAGCACTTTCAGTTATTTCAGGTATTAAAAATTCAAATTATTAAATTACCATTGTTGAATACAAAAAGTGAATTTTGATATGTTTTATGTACATTTCAAGGAGCAACCTCTTATCAGTAACATATTGATAAGAACCGCAACATGGGGAAGCCAAGATCCAACAAGTGTAAAATGAACTCCTCATATCCAAACAATACGAAATAGACAGCCAGATCTAGGTACAAGGACATTTATCATGTGAAATACAAGGCATGAAGCCTTCCCCGTTTGTCTCAGGGATTTAGAATTTAAAAGAAATTTCTGTAAGTAATACTTGTTAAAATTCATACAAGACATATTCAGGATATAAAGATAAAATATTACTTAATTGATGCATAAAATTATACATCCATTTACAGAAACCAGTCAGCTCAGCATAACATCATCTTTGTAATCATTCTAAAAAAACATACATACTACTTCTATCTCTGTGGTTTTCCATTATAACAACAGTGAAGACCACGGCTATTATTAGAACTGCAACTCCACATATACCGATGATTACATTTTGCAGGTTAAACGTGAATTCATCTGAAAAATATCAATTTTAAAAAATAACTTTAAAAGAACAAGTATCTGCTTTTTATAGTTTTTAGCTCAACTGGCCAAAGGCCATGTGAGCTTTTGTCATCACTTGGCGTCCGTCGTCCGTCCGTCCGTCGTCGGTTAGCTTTTCACATTTTAATCTTCTCTTCTAAAACCACTGGGCCACATGGAACTATACTTGGTAGGAAGAATCTATATGAGGTTCTTTATAAAGTTTCCTCATTTCGTCCCGATCCGTCAACAAACATGGCCGCCATGGACGATTCTTGTTTCTGATTGGCAGATCTTCTCCTCTGAAACCGCTTGGCCAAATGGATTATTATTTGGTATGGAGCATCTATGGAAGGTCCTTTATAAAGTTTCCTCATTTTATCCCGATCGGACAATAAAACATGGCCGCCATGGACGATTCTTGTTTCTGATTGGCTGATACAATAAAAATATTCTCTTCTGAAACCGCTTGGCCAAATGGATAAATATTTTGTGTGAATCATCTAAGGTATGTACTTTATTAAGATTGCTCGATTCGCCCAGATCCGTCAACAAATATGGCTGCCACATGGACAATTCTTGTTTCTGATTGGCTGATACATTAAAAATTCTCCTCTGAAACCGCTTGGCCAAATGAACTAATATTTTGTATGGAGCATCTATGGAAGGTACTTTATAAAGATTGCTCATTTCGTCCCGATTCGTCAACAAATATGGCCATTATGGATGATTCATATTTCTGATTGGCTGATACATTAAAAATCTTCTCCTCTGAAACCGCTTGGCCAAATGAATTATTATTTTGTATGGAGCATCTATGGAAGGTACTTTATAAAGATTACTCATTTCGTCCCGATCCGTCAACAAATATGGCCGCCATGGATGATTCTTGTTTCTGATTGGCTGATAAATCAAAAATCTTCTCGTCTGAAACCACTCGGCCAAATGGAAAAATATTTGGTATGGTGCATCTATGGAAGGTCCTTTATAAAGTTTCCTAATTTTTTCCTGATTGGACAAAAACATGGACGATTCTTGTTTCTGATTGGCTGATACATTTGAAAATCTTCTCTAAAACCGCTAAATGGATGAATATTTGATTTGGAGCATCTATGGTATGTGCTTTATGAAGTTTCCTCATGTTGTCTGGATCAAACAAAAAATTGTCGCCATGGATGATTCGTGTTTCTGATTGGTTGATACATTTAAGAGTCTTCTTCTCTGAAATAACTTGGCCAGATGGATTAATTTTTGAACTGGAGAATAAAGTTTCCTAATTTTGTCTTGATCTGAAACTAAACATAGCCGCCACAGATAATTTTTTTTTCTGATTGGCTTAAACTGCTTGGTGAAGTTGATTAATATCTAATGTAGAGCATCCATGGAAAATCCTTCACATAAAGTTTCCCCATTTCATTCCAATGGGACAAAAACAAGGCCGCCAGAAAAATCTTGTTTCTGAATGGCTGATTCATTAAAAATCTTCTCCACTGAATCCTCTTTGCCAAATGGCAGGTGAGCGATACAGGCTCAGCCTCCTGAGACTCTAGTTTTTATTAACTATACCCTTTAAACATAAAAAGTAGCATTATCCCTCAAACATATTGCATTACGTTTGATCTTAAGTGGCCATTCACCTAAGTAGTGAAATAAAGTACTTGCGTATATTTCAGCAGTAAGTGTATGCAAGAGACTGTGTCATCATCAAATTTAATAACTTTAAATCTTGTTACTGATAGGCTTTATGCCTTGTATTGCACATGATAACATAACAATAAATGAAATTTGAATACAAATACGTCAACATAATAAAATAAACACAATCATAAAAAATTTCCTTAAACAGTTCCGTTTTATCCATTACAAGAATTAAACATCAATAATGACAGTCTCTTGCAGGCGGTGCATTTAGTTAAAAATTTAAGGTTCAAAATTAAACGATGTTATGCAAAAATATCCTTTTTCCAGAAATCCGTTAATCCGCAAATGATTTTTAACATACACTATTAAAAATTAACCGTTTTGATTATTCTGTTCGTCGATGATCCCGTCTTTGTTGTTTGAAATTATGTTAATCAACGAAAATTAACAACATTTTCATGAACAATCATTTGAAATTAGGTCCTTGGCGTTACGTGCAGATGAATTAAAACTGGATGGATGACCGCATGACGTTACAATAGTTGATTATTATACCATAACTGTTATAGAGGGAAGAAAGTAAAATAAGAGAATTACGTCGTTAAGAAGGTCATTGCTTCAAAGGTGAAGTTGGGCAGCGACGGAAGAGGATGTGGGGAAATTAAATTGCGGATTACCGCCCCCCCCCACCAAAAAAAAAAAAAAACAAATAGATAAAAGACAGGTGTGATTTTTTAGTCGATAAGATGTGGATAAGTCTAAATCAGCATCGTACTGGTCCAATTATTACTGAATGGCGGGATGCACGGACTTTACCAATCACCATTAAACAGCTGCTAAATCAAAACGTGGTAGTTGAAAGGCTTCACCTATTATTCCTTTGATATGATTATTACAGACAAGTGGTTTTTTTTCGCCATCTTTAAATTGACAGTAACACAAAACATTAGATTTTCAACGGGGGTGGCTCTACCAGTTTTCACTGATAATTTGGCTTACAAAATTAACTTGTTTAAACTGCATAAGAACAGAAAATTCTCGCCTGATTTGCGCAAGTCCCCACTGCAGTTTAAATGGTCTCTGATTGAGAGCTGTTGGATTCTATTGTCAGCAAGTCGATGCTTACATGACGCAAAATTTGACTAGTGAATATTGTATGTCTTTAATTTTTCAAATTGAAACATAAATAGATATACTTAACCAGACGTTTTTTATGGCTTTTGATTTGTCCAGTTAATTTTGCTGACTTTAATTAATATGGTCGTTTATTTTTTAATCAAACAATTTATTATCAGCTACCAGTAATGATACCTAAAAGCTCGAACGTAGGCATCATAAACATCTGTTCAAGATTGTTCAGCTCAGTTGGCTGGCTTGTCTTTTACCATTTGCGATTTTACAGAAATTACCAGAAATAATTCTAAACCGTTGAAATAACGACGAACGCTTCATTCCTTGTATTGAGGAGAAAAAACCCTAATTCATTTCTTTAACATTTTCAACTAAAATCGAGAATGTTGAAATTCGTCTGGCCCTTTTATCTTAACTCTAACTTGGCAAAGACCATATACACAGCGATTCGTACATGTCTTGGCTTACATCCTACAAAAATTCATAACAGGTTTAAAATCTTCTAGTGAAATGCTGTCTCCCATGGCGAACCCCTTGTTAAAAAACGCAATTCTACCTCCTGGAAAGCTTGGTTAGCGACGCGTTGTTGTCACATGCCGCCATATTCAAAATCCCTCTTAAAACTGATCAAACCTGGGCTCACATTCATCCCAAGACATCTATCTTTCAAATAAAATATCCCTTATTAAAATTATTCAACTGTTCTTGAAAATACGGCGTACTGAATGGGACTATATTGTGTATTTTTAGTACTATTTTTGCGTTTGTTCTAACTTCCAGGGTGAATTGGTGGTTTGACACCTTGAACATGGTATATGTCTTTGCCGCTTGATTTAAATGTCGTTTTTTTTTCAACATATGAGTACTATACATCACACATTTGGGATTATGAATTTCCTTTTTGAATGCTACCAATGAGATATAACTCATTGAAATGAAGATATACATTGAAGTTTATTAAAATTTAACATTTATATTCATCCAAAATTGTATAACCTGTATCTAAAGATAGGGTGTTCCAAATATTGGAGGTATCACAGTTTAAGACATGGCGCCCTTTTCTTGGTTGTACCATAAATGGCCGTTCTTCTTTTGTTTGAATAAGGACTGTTCCAGAAAAAATGTAACAACACTATCCCCTTTTCCTAAAGGTCAATTTGCAAATGAAAATTAGCATTTCATTGTTTGCCGTTTTAACAAAATATTAATTGCATTCAAACTTTCGATCCGTCAGTAATGAATATAAAATGGGTGGTGGGTATTATCTAATTATTCTTGGGTGTTAAGTAACAACCATATTTACTTGCTCGAAATTCGGTTTTCTGACATGTAAACGTACGGCGGGCACAGCGGCGACAACGGGCTGTCTTGTATTTTGGCGGTATCAACAAATGCATTGTTCAGATTAATCTATAGTTCATAGATTTTTATTTAAAATGGACTATAGTAAGAAATTGTCGTCGTATTACAAATTATTATACTTCATACAAGTTTTTCTAGTATAACATGTAGGTGCTGGTATACTTTTTGATATGTTCACAAGATAATATGTCATCAGCGTGCAGATTGTGGGCTTACCGATTAATGAAAATGCTTGACATAATGGTTGTTTGTTGCAGAACTTGTTTTCGTCCTGAAAATGCATGAAATATTTGCCACTGGACGTTAAACAACAATCAATCAATCAATCAATCAATCAATCAAGCAGTAACTATAGAACGACGATTTAAAAGTAAAGGGCGATACAATTCTGGTAATGCAGCAGTTGATTACACTTCGATAAGACTTTAAGTATAAAAATCATATGATCAATGAAAGGGTATTGTCTCCGGTCGGGAAGAATGTCTCAGACCTCGAAAATTTATTAGTATATTTCAAAGACAAGATCCAAGTTTTTAATAAATATGTCTCCCTAATGAATAAGTTTTCATAACTGTGCAAAAAAAATATATATTAGGATTTCAAAAAAAAAAAATAAGTTTCGTATTTTGTGAATTTCCGATAACTGCGACACGTTTATGATTCGGTGGAATCTATGGATATTCGCTCATTTACTTCGAGGACAAAAAAAAGTATTTTGTCTTATTAAAGATTTGAAAAGGTAAAAGATAATATTTTTGAAAAAAATGCAAAAATATAAAAATTCTAACGGAAAAGAGGGAAACAGAAGGTTTGACTATGTCGATGGACATGACAAGAGGAAGAAGACGACAGAATAAGACCAGTCAGGCCACAAATCTAAAAACGAACATATATCTCTGAGCAATGTGGACTTGATATCTGCCAAGTTACATATATCTCTGAGCAATGTGGACTTGATATCTGCCAAGTTTCTATGCGTTACGAATCGGCAATGTCTACAGGGAACTTATAACCAATGTAATTTTATTGAATTCAAATTAATGTAACGTGTTAAAACGGTTCGTATCAGGTTAATTCATGAGTAGGGTATTTCGTTCCAGACAAAATCTATACGGCGCATCCGCTACCTACTATGTGCGTTATCGCCGTAGTAGCGCACTATGAATGAACGAGCGGAATATTTGCTATTTCCAAAATGATAGCTAATCAATAAAGCACAGACGCTCAAATTGCTTTATTTACCTAACTATTAACATCAATCGCGCCTTCGCCGACTATCACCCAAGAATGTCTCATCCGCGAATCGGTACAGAAGTCAATAATATGTAGCAGCGCTACTTTGCGGGGAAACTTAGCTCGCAGGAAATGTTAATTAAACAAAAGCGTAAATTGTAAATAGTTGTATTATGAGTGAAGAACGCATAAAATGTACAAAATATAAATCACAATAAATCGCGGATAATCCACTGACAGTAAATACGGTGTCCGTAAATATTACAATTGAAACTAATAATACAAAAGTCACTATATGGCAAATCCACACATATTAAATGAAATACGGTAATTCCGTAATAATAAAGTTAGTTGTACAATACGGCGTCCGTACGCTTGGCCTGTTGGTTTCCAACTGCCCGCCTTTTTGAAAAATCTGTAGTTACGTAATATTACATATCATAACATTAATCAAAGTACCGAAGTACTGTCTACTCGAGGGACCCACTATTTAAAACTAGGGTAATCCGCCAATCTGTTCAATGAAAGGTCCTCTTCACACTTCAGTATCCAAAAGAACAATTAATATTTATGATTGTCCGAAGATTAATCCACATCAGAAAATAACCTTTTCGAATATGCTGTTTTTGCTTCAACTAACAGCTATGTAAAACGCTCTCTACCATAAAAAGAAAGCAAAACTTATTTAAATATTATTTTCCTTATTTCTGGTAAATGATGGACTTTACTTTTGTTCTCAAACGATTTAAATCGCGATGCGAAGGACCACAAATACGACGGTTAAATGGCAAAAATCCGTTTGAATGTTCCGGTTTCTCTTGTGATCACTATACTTCGTGGGGCCCCTTTCGTAAAAAACCTTCTTAAGCCGGGCGTGTTAAAAGATATTGCTAAAGAGAATGAAATCGAACAATAGGGAACAAACAATTTACATTAACAAAGAGATTTAAGGGAATTATTGATTAAATGACAAAATAGATAATACCGAATAAATTAGCGCTTATACAAATAAATCAATACTCCGAAAATTAAGGACCAATTATGCACAAAATATATAATTAAACTTAAATAAAATAAATATTTTAAATCAAAGAAAGATTGTCAATTTCCACCCAAGCTGCACCAAGACCAAACAGTTCATAAAATCTTCTTTCAAAGCTTTTTGTGAACGCTTGGGTTCCTCAACGAACACACTTAATGAAACGAACCAGTCATAAAAGAAATGTGTGTGGTCAATTTCCCGAATAGTTGAAAACACAAGACCTGAGATTTTTAAAGGTTTTCAATTTTCGTTTTGTTGACTTCACATCAAACATTTCAGTTTTGATATCAAGAGGCTTGCAAATAAAGATATTGTATTAGAAAGATAGTTGACTAATTGCACAAATTAGTAGGGGTAAAATGCCCGTTAGTGGCCCCAAACACGACGTTACTTTTTTCTTCCTGAAATATGGTCAAACGTAATGTTGTGGCTTGATTTTCCATGAAACAACCATCCACCAAATGACAGTCAAATTCAAAATTCCACAGGTCGCATTACGGCCTTAAAAATGAACCGCATTCCATACTATTAAGGAAGCTGAACCCATAATACAAAATGTGAAACTATTCATAAAACACGACAATAATATCAATATTAACTATTTAAGGTAAAAGACATAAACTACGATATTATAACGATATCCCATTCTGTTGTTTCGTTCATGTAAACATATTTTCTCGCTTCTAAATATGCTAAAAAACAGTTAAATAAGCAAAATTAAGCTATTTTATCAACAAAGGCTTTTGTGATTTTGTACATAAAGTGAGCAAGTATCGGGAAAAAAGTATTTTTCTGTAAAATGATTGTTACTAGTTCTTGCTTTTCAGTAAATAAACTGTGAAATCGATAATTTAGTTTTTGGCAGAAATTGATACCAGAATTAAGGGGCCTCAAAGCCCTTACTCCAATAAACACTTGAATAGACACACAAAAAATTAACCTTAAATTTACCCTGTAAGCAGTCTTATATGCAATATTGTGCAATGTGCAAAATTGTGCATGAAAAAAAATTTCTTGACGCTAACCTTACAAAAAAAATGAAGCGCCATGAAATGGGTTGACTAGTTAAGTCGCTAGAACACAGTTAAAACAACTGAAGTATACTTTTATTAAATTAGAAGTACCTTACTTGTTTAAAAGTGACACATTGTTTTTGTGCATGAGGATACCTAGATATTAAAGCTTGACCACTGATATCAACAAGAAATCTTTTTCAAAAGTTTTCTGCCTAATAATGTCAAGAAAGATTTACACATGTTCTAATGGACCAATACTTTCTTTAGCATGGTCCTTCCGTTCATCATAACACCGAAGACGATATGAAATAAATAGTTTGTTTCATACATTAAAACTACAATAAAAGTTAAAATTAGATAATTTTTTAAATACTTCGCTCATATTAATCAAAAATGTGTTAAATAGCCCCATATTAAAATCGAAATAAATACTATCGGTATAGTTTTTTCTATGACTATCAATTAAGCAAAACAAAGAATCTTAACCACTGCTTTCATCAAATGAATACGATAACCCAGTACATGTTTTTGTCTGAAGCGGATGCTCTGTCTATCCGTAGCAGATTTTTTTCCTTGTTAATCTCAGATAATGATAATAATCAAACAATGACAACGGAATTTTGAATCTAATGCCATGGTATTAATTCATCAAATTAATTAAATACAAACATAATAAAGGAACTTGATTTCCTGTCTTTTTACATTTAGTCTAGTGGTAAGCTGATTATTTGCTTAATTTTATTCACACTGGTAATCATGAAGATGCGTTGTTAAATAACAACAATAACAGTATAGTCAGTAAATGGCATAAATTAGTTATTTAAATAGTTTTCCATCTGAAACGTAAGCTACTACTAAAGTAAAATAAGCCGACTTGTTGCCAAAATACAAGGTTATGGTTCGGAATTTAACGATTTATATATATACCATTTATAAATAGAACATTCTCGAATCTCTTAATGTCATAATAATCAATAATGACTTAAGAAAAATGAGATTCCTACCAACGTTTCAGAAGATAATAAGTTACTAATGCTATATTCCCAAAGCACTGAAAATGATCATGAGGTCTTAGGACAAACGACAAAAAGTTTTAAAGTAAATATATTTTTTACAAAAATTAGAGTAAGCCTTGATAGAGAAAGTTGGAGATGTAGATTAAAATAAAACAATGATAATCTGGAATTATTACCAGCAAATTTTAGTTTCGACTCATTCGGTGGTACGTACCACTGCTTTCGATTCACTTTAACGGACTCTCCTTTTGGAGCAAAGAACGTTCAGCCAAAAGCTGACAGATCAATAAAAAGTCATATACTGAAGAAGAAAAACGATAATGACCTTAAATACACGAAAACTGTTTTATTCGCCTTTCTAGAAACCTTCATCAGAGTCTAGACGCACCAAATATCTTTTCTTTTTATTGATAACATTTTGAGATGGTCTATGTTAGCTTATCCTGCGTTTTTCAAGTTTGACTAAATATTTCATGACCAGTAGATATATTTCGTCGAATTGATTGATAACTGACATAACACTTACTCACTGTTAATTTTGTTCCAAAAAAGGTATATTTTTGGGCTGTGGAAATTGGCATTTTAAGGATGTTAAATTCTGGACTTATTAATTTTGTATCATAACGAAAGGGAACGATTTCCGAGAGGGAAACTGGGGTCAGTACTATTAGTTATTTTCAAGTTGTCGCAGGACAGATTATCGATTTTCGTTAGCAATAGAAAGTACATTGCAATAGTTTAGCATGACTGAAGAGAGAGGATGTTATTCTTTAATTTAGGTTGTGCTTTTTGAAAAGGACATAAACTTTAAACTGTCGATTACGGAAACCAGATTTTTCAATGGTTTCCATTAAGAATGACTTGGACAATATACACTGGCATTTGCGATATTTCTGCAGTTGTTTTCCTTCTCCTTTTTCTTGTTTTTTTTCTGCTAAAACATGCTGATTCACTTCCAAACCCATTAATTGATATAACTATGAATCATTAAAGCAAAATGTTATATATGAACGAGTTTTTTCGTTTTTTTTTTTTTTCTATGTGGATACTGCACATGCTTTGTCTGATGCACTTTTAATAAACGTACATCATATAAGGACGATGAACGATGTTAAAAATCCTACCTTAAACGAAATGTTATTGCTACCTTAGTTGATCTTACCCTGCTGACGCCATTAGCACATTCCAACTCTGCCTGAAAATCACATGGGATATTTACACCAAATCATGCAAATATCATAAAATTAATTGGTCGTTTTATGATATTGTCAAGTATTTCTATTAGGTGTTAGAGTTTGACGTTATCCTTTGTAGAATGATTACATCCCATGAAAAATTTTATTTTATAAGTCGCTGTCATATCTCCCTTCAAAATCAAACTGGGCAAAGTTATTGTGATTTAATAACTGGTCCTACTGCAGTCCGACGACTTAAAATTTCTTATTTTTCTATCCATTTTGTTCAGTTTAGTTTAAACATATTTTATTTGCTCAATAAGATACAAAAAGGATTGGACACTAGTAACATCATACTTCCTACAGTCCTCTCCAGTTTTACAAAATAAACAGTGGTTATGAGCTAAGACTGCGTAATTAAACAAATAAACAAATACAAATTTTATATAAAGAACAAAAAGAAGATAAAGAGAGGTTTGTGTGTGGAAATACCAATATTTAATTTTTAAATAAGGAATCTTGATAAATTCAAAAAAAGTATTTTTTAAAATCAATTCGTTTTGTTCAATTGTAAAATCATCATTACCGCACGTCAATAGTTTAATGTCAACCTGAGTCTCAGTGTCAACGAACAAGCATCGGGTAACCAGTTGAGGTTATCTAATATCAGCATATGAAATACATCCAAAGAAGAAATGGTTTGAAATCTCGATATCAAAATCACAATGACAGGATGGGCTAGATACTATTTTCATCAATCAAGAATGACGCACCACATCTGAATTGTGTCAATAAAATATTTAGCTTTCTAGGACCATATGCATAGTATTTTGGAACGAAGCTAACCTGAGTGTTTACTCTTTTTAGGTTTTGTTTGAATTTTGAAATTGATTCAACATTGCGAATTGAGAGGTCAAGACTATTCGTTTTCGAATGGTGTCCTGTATATACGAAGCAGCTGTGAGACTTAAACGACAAAACGGAACAAATACTATCATTACCATTGTGAAGGGGATATAATGTTGTACTTTGTAAATATGTATATTCTGGGGAATAAGTTTTCAAAGATATTCAGGCGCATGATTGTTTTGAATGTTATAAAACATTTGAAGCTTTGTTCCTTCCCTTCTGACAGATAACCTTTCCCACCCTATATCTTCATAAACTATGTCTGATTTTGCAAATATTGACAGTCCTGTAATAGCCCTAGCAGCTTCGAGCTGCAACTGTTCTAGTTTGGTAGACTTAACCACCCCACAATTATCCCATACCTCACAAGCATATTCAAAAAGTGGTCTTATATACACCAAATAAAATGTTTATATAAATGTTAAAATGTTAAAATAATTATTTCGACAAATATGATATTTAAGTTTGCGAAGAACATTGATATGTTTAGATACGGTTGCCAATATATTTTCGATGTGAGTATTACATTTCGCGTCACTACTGAAGGTAACACCCAAATGTTTATGGGATATATTTATTGGAATATCTTGGTCGTTTAAGGAAAATGTAGATCTGGTACTTTTGTTTTGGAAAATATCAATATTTCAGTCTTATGTGGATTAAAACACATCAGCCATTGCCTCAACCATTCGTCCAGCTTTTCCAGGTCATGATCAATCAAAGTTTTAATCTGTGATTCATCCACACTAAAATAACTGAACGAAGTATCATCAGCAAAAAGTCTACACAAGGAATTACGTTTTTCAGCAATATCATTTATATGAATTATAAATTAAAGAGGTTCTAATACCGATCCCTGTGGTACACCAGCTGACATTTTATTATATGAGGAAGACGATGTATTAATTACAACACTTTGTTGTCTTTCTTGAAGATAACTATTAAACCAATTTAATATATTTCCGCGGATTCCATATGCATTCAATTTAAGCAGTAAACCCTTATGCCAGACTTTGTCAAAAGCTTTAGAAAAATCACAAAAGACAAAACAGCTTATTTCTTTTTTCTCTAAAGAATTTAAAATACAATTGTACATTTCTATCAGCTGATGTACTGTTGAATATTAAGGCAAGAATCCAGACTGGTATTCGTAAAGAAGTTTACATTTTTGAAGATGATTGTAAACATGTTTGTAAACAACTCTCTCTCCATTACTTTTCCTACACAACTTATCAAGCAAATCGGTCCATAATTAGATGGTTGAGATGTATCTAGCCCTTCTTCTGTTTCGTAAAGGAGTTCGATGAGTCCAATCGTTCGTTCTTTTTTGTTTCCGTTTCCCATTTGTTTGATTAGCTCTCCATTTGGGAACTCTCGCATGGCAATTCTACTTTGCAATTTTATATTGACTCTATTCCCAACCTGACGTTGTTGTTAAGGTAAATTTATACCATGCTTCGATTAAATCGACTCATCGGTGTCTCTAATAAAGCTGGAAATGACCAAGGTATTGTTAATACCCTTTCCATTCAACCATTTTGCAAGTTACAAGAAGAAATCTTTAATATACATTCCAATAAGGATTACACTATATACTGAATGTCAGAGTTTGTTGAAATAAGTGAAATGTCCTGGAAACAGAAGATCTTTTATTAAGGTTTTATATGGAGGTCGATGTAAATGAGGTGGAGTCAGGATCGATGAACTGGTTTTCGTATAACTGTGAAGGAGAATTCGAACAAAATGAAAAGAAAATGAAAAGGAAGTTACGTCTGTATATAGTATAAAAGAGAAATGTGGCTGGATACAATTCTTACTCGATCCAAAAATAATTCTTCCTAAACCATTTAATGTGACTAAATGTTTGAATGGTGTTTATAATAAGTGTGCTACTAGAATGCGAACTATGTGTACAATGTAGCAGTGGCGGATCTGAAGGGCAGGGCCCCTATTTCTGTCTTTAACAAAATACAGGGATTTTCAGTGAAATGTTGTTCGGGGACATTTTTTTGAATGGAAAGTGGTATCCTGTCCCCCATCCTTTTAAAAGTGGTAAATTGTAAATTTCCAAACTTATACATTTGTAGTTCAATGTGTTTTTTTACTCGTCCATTGAAAAAACAGCATAAAAATTAACATTTCTAAAAAAATAATTTTTTTTAGAAATTGTTGATATAAAATTCCAACCCTTGTACTTTCTAGTTAAGAGATTCAACACGGATTCGTGAATCTGAAAGATGGTTAAGCTTTAAATTATTATTCCTTTTGACAATGAATTTTATAAAACTGTGTTCAAAACCTTCACCTCTTTAGATTGGTTGAGTTTAAAAAACATATGTGTACAAATGTTTGTATAAATTTAAATATTTCGTGAAGAAATACACATGTGCGTTGATGAATAACCATCCAACAACAGCATTAGAACCAATTCATATTATGATTGAGATCCAAACATTGTAAAGAACTAATGGTCAAAATAGAAAGCCAAATCTAGCGATAAGGTGTTCTATCTTTGCAATTCAAGGAATTAAGTCTGCGTAAATTTTAGGGTTGCAAAACTTACCCATTTTAATAAATAGGTCAAATTTCTTTCAAACAACATGTCAGACAAATCTGATAAGTTTGCTGGTAAATACTTTCATGATTTTCGAGTCCTCTGGTCTATAAGCATTGGCATTGATCCAAAGATTTTAAAACAATTGTTTACCGATATTTAAAATTTCGTTACACTGTACATTTGTTTTCACGAAGTAAATGTCTTATGCTGATTCTCTTCCTAGCGGATGGTTGAGTAATAGCACGTTAAAATTTTCAAAAAATATCATTTGATCCTACCTCGTCTAATATTTGCTGAAAAGTAGATTTTTTTCTACCCTTGTACGACACATGGTAAAAGAAGTCGTTCTGTGTACGAGTCAGTCATCCAATATGAAATCCATGGAGGACTAATTAATTATATTATCTAACTGATACTACGATTTCTTTTTAAGAAAACTGGACAGAATGATATGAAATGGCTATAATATCTTAAAAAATAAGAACAAGATATATCGCAAAATGCCAATGTTTTCATCTGTTCATCAGATATTTTATACATGCCATTTAATGTCCATAAAGGTTAAAGTTACTTTAAAACAAAAATATCATCAGGACAAAATATGGCTGTGAGCTCATAACTCCATCGAAAACCGAAAATGTATTATGATATTATGCTTATTATAAAAAATACTAGAATTTTAAACACAAATTGGGATTAAGGGCACGGTAGACCAACCTACACAATGAACTACTTATACATCTTGAACTCAGATCTCATATACAAAATCTAGCAAACCAGAAACGAAGAGGATGATGCAAAGCAATTAAAAACCGAGCAAAATAAGCGATCAAAGAAAATGTTTGAGGCCCGGTAACACAATTAGTTTTTAGTGCATTCTTTATAAAAATGAAATGGAATTAAATCAAATCGGTTGATTGATTGATTGATTGATTGTTGTTTAACGTCCAGTGGCAAATATTTCATGCATATTCAGGACGGAAACA
>JAULBM010308039.1:0-14311 GCA_032357055.1 Geukensia granosissima | reverse complement strand
ATTAATATGCTCTCGTCCTGAATATGCATAAAATATTTGCCACTGGACGTTAAGCACCATTCAATCAATCAATCAATATATGTGTTAACAAGTAAATATGCCGATAAGTAAATATGCCGATTGCCTTTATCAAGTTTTGACATAATGCATGCAGTTGTTGTTTTGTACAAGACCAACCTCCTGAGCTACAAGACCGATTCCTGCCGCTACATCAAGCACAACCACGTCTTCTCTATTGTCTTGGAAGTATTTACATGCAAAATCTGCGCATCTGCTTGGTCCGTTATATTCTATCTTTTGTAAGGCCTGCAAAATATTCCAATTTAAAAGATTTATAAATACAAAAATCAATCGTAAAAATAACCCCAAATTTCATAGAGCCATATATCGCTCACGTAATATCGTCTACACATTAATCATTTTAAACGTTAATGCTTTAAACAAAATTAAGGTAAAGGTCAACTGAATCAATGTCTCACTAAAAGATATTTTATGTTGATTTCCCATAAATGGTTTGTTGGTGGCGGCATATTTGGTTCAAAGCCAGGTTCGCTGAACATAACTTAGGAAGATGACCATCCAAAGGTCATTCAAATAAAATTTTCATGGCTGCAGTTGGAAAAAATTTTCCTGTGTTCCAGTGGCAAACATCTAAATGTATATATGGACGGGGCGGTTTTGGCTCAAATTTTGTGGATAGCCACCTTAAAACCATCCCAGTACCTAAGTAGTATCACAGAGAATATTTTTAGTACGTTTCCAAAAGGTTCCTTTGTTAAAATTTGTCTGCGGCAGCTTTCTAAGTTCAATTCGGGCGGGGATCACAGAGGACAATTTCGTTAAATATTTGTTGTATATGGTTCAGAATTTCCAGACAGAAAATTTTAGTGATTCTCCCTTATGATCCTTTTTAGGGAAGTTCTATTTCAATTAGAGGACGCGAATGCCGGACAGACGCTCTGGACAATTTCAACACTTTGGTTGGACAGGCGCTTGGGGAATCGGACTCCCCCTTTCCCCCTTTATAATTTCTGGTGTAAAAATTTCGTGCAGTCATCTATCATATCAGAATCGAAACTGCTGCGGGTCGCTTGCTCTCACTTAAAGCCCTGCGACCCGCTGCTTTTTTCGATTCTGATATATAAGATAAAAGCACGTAATTTTTACACCACAAATCAAAAAAAGAGAAGAAAAGAAAAAGAAAAAAAGAAAAAACAGGAGTCCAATGCTCCAAGCGCCTGTGTTTGGTTGCAATTGGCTCAGTAGTTTCAGACAAGAAAACTATTAAAACAAACCAATCCTCCCCTTTTTCTATTATTTATTTATTTTATTTATTTATTTTTATAAGCACTTTTGCGTTCAATGAAGATTATTAGTATCGGTGTGCACATTGGTTGGTGGAAGGGTTCGCTAAATATAATATTAGTCGAGAAAAATCCAGGGGCCAATCCATCAAGATTTGATCCATATGAGATTGTTTTGTAACTGTAAAGGGTCGAAAGACGATCGCAACGTGATGGCAATAGCTCACATGTTGTTTTGAGCTAGGTGAACTAAAAGATGTGAAAAATCCTATTAGATGGTCTTATTTTTTTACATTATTAATGTTTTTATACCTTTAATTTCATAACTTAAACATACATGTATGTCTTTTAAATAACGTCGTTTTCCCGTTCTTTTGTCGCATGATTGATATACGGATGAAACAGGTTGTTGAACATTTGTGGATTGCATTTGTGTATAATGGCATGGGGTGTTGCTGTTGATAATAATTATCCATCATACTGCAAATTGCGAATGCTTGGATTATTTGTCTTAATTAACTTAAGGGGGTACCCTAGGGGAAACTCTGTAAGATCATCTAAACGTTTTAATCAAGTATCATTTTATGATAAAATTTATGCGTCTCAGTTATCAAATTTTTGATGATGAAATTACTATATATCTATTGAAATAATTCCAGAGAAATGTGTGGTTTAAATTTCTTGAAATTTTCATGTTTCCCTTCTTTCATCAAAGTAGATGTCTAAACAAAACGTAAAGAAAATTTAAATGAGTGGCATTAATTTTCGTGATGGTGTTGGGCACCCCTTAAGTCCGATTGATAAAAAGAATTCAAAACAAGATGGATACACGATCTAAAACAAATAAGTGGGATATGATATGTAAACAGTAGAAGGGCCACGAATGCTTAAACTTGGCCCACTCCTAACAATAATTAAAAATACTTAGCGACGCATCACTTTTAAGGAATTAAGAGAAATCATAATATTTGAAATCCATGTGACAGTTTCTTAGTGAAAACTAGTTAAGTTAAAAATGTTCAATTTTTAGAAATTCATACAGGTGTGTCTTTAGACAAATATATACCAGTCTTAAGACATAGAATATGTGTCTCAAAACAAATGTCTTCGAGATATAATTTGAGGAAACAATTCAAGACATCAAGGGCGTCAATATCCGAATCAGACAAAATACTTCACATGTAAAAATGTCGCTTTCAATATTTAAATGGTTTAGGTGATTGATTTAAACTTACCTGTGCGTCATTGTAGCCTATCACCTACGGCGTGAGTTCTAGTCTGACTTTGTAGAATAAAAAAATGTGTTTCATGTCAGTTGCCTGCCCAAGGTCGTTGGTTCTCTCCGGGTACTCCGGCTTCCTCCATCGGTAAAACTGACAACCACGATATGACTAAAATATTGTTGTAATGGGCGTGAAAACCTAATAAAAAATATAATAAATATTCGAATGGTCTCCAAGTTACAGCTTTACCAGAAAAAAACATGTACAGGATTAACTTAACACAATAGATCATTCAAGATATGCGGTAATGACTAACAATTGCTTTTGTTCAGTGTTTCTATATTTGTTCTCATCTTGAATATGCATGAAATATTTGCATTATGGACATTAAACACCCAACAATCAATCAATCTATATTTTTCTGTTTTAGGTTACGTGTTAAAACGTGTGATGCAGTGATTCATCACTTCAGAAAATGCCGACAGGATTGGGTTTATGGCCCTATAATAAAACAAATTCCGAAATTATGCCGAACATCTGAAAACATGTGTTTTGATTTTTGCAGTAATAGATCAACTGTGTTTGAAAAGGTTGTCAAGATTGTTAAAAGCATTTCTATTCATGTACAACGATTGCTAAACCTATCTTCTATAACCACCTAACATTAAATCATACTTTGTCGTAAAGTGAAAAAAGGAGCGTTTTGTTGTTTGCCTTTTCAGTAAAATTTATTGCATTGTTATAAGAAGGATTCTATTCAAGTTACAAACCAGAATTTTAACATTGCTTATGATAAATTTTCAAAACAGAAAATAAATCGATTTTAAAACGAAGAAAAGGGACTGTTACGTGCCAGATGTGACATTTTCAAAAACACGTCTTCCTCATTGGTATATGGAAAGGCTTTCCAGTTAATACCCCCACCCCCCCCCCCCACCCCCGAAAAGAAAAAAAACCAGGGCACCTCTTTCGTTTATCCACCAAAAAATACTGATTGATTGTTGGCCAACGTCTAAAATGAGTATTTCAGTCATTTTCACCTCTCGGATGGGATTCAGTTAACGTAAAATAAATCATATGAGTAGCAGGCGGACGTCAGGTGGAAACCGAATGTCTTATTACTATTCCCCGGCAACACTCGAGGAGGAGAGTACGTATTGTAAATACAATGTTCTTGTTGTTTTTTTTAACAAAAGTTAATTTCAACAAAGATTATTGATTGATTTAATGTGCTTCACGTGAATTATTCCATGAAATTGCAGGACGAATATCACCGATCAAACAATAATTCATAGAATGGAATATCAGGTCGGAAATTTGCCAGCAACAGGATGATAATTGGGATTGATTGGTTAAAAGCAGGATATTTAGCCTATTAAGCAGCTGACCATTATCCTCAACACAACAATCGTTATAAGCTGTTGCATAGGGATCTTTAATGTGCTGAGAGTGTGGCATCATCCCAACAGGAGATATGATGGTAACAAATCAAGAGAAAGACCCTTTGTAGCCGCCTGACTTCAGTAGGCAGAAGGCGACTAGTTAGAGCGTTTAATTTCTTACCCTTCCAGTTCGTAATTTTTCTAAAATATCCCTACTTTACCGGCCCTAGCTGCTCGTAGTTTGTTTACCTGTTTCCATTCTGAATATTGTTGAAATATTTCCCACAGGTTACTAAACAGCAACCAATTAATCAACTTGTTCCAGACAGATTAAAATTTATATATCACGCTCAGCCAACGAACACCCCTTCAGGAAGTTGTTAACTAGCTCTATGTGTACGCCTTCATTTTTTATTTTTTGGCCAGTGTCTTAACAGAAAATTATCTAAGAGTCCATCTGTTTATTATCTGCCCTATTCAAGCTATTTAAAACAGCAACTTATGACAGACTTTCTTAGATTTTCTGTGGCCTTGTATATCTGTAATTTGTTGACATTTCCCCGCATTTTTTAGCTTCAACCCACAGATGTAGTGTCGTCCACATCTAGAAAAGAATTCAGCTCAAAACGGTGTTAGAGGCCGTCTTGACCTTACCATGAGGTGCGAGTGTTCGCCTTCTGTTGAAGGCCACACTGTGACTTTGAGATTAAGAACAGCAATCAAAGCGCTGTTCCTTTGCTTGGAATATACTTGTATATATAATATTTTAGGGTCATGAATATATACACCATATCCCCCCTTTTTCTATTTCTTAAGCATTTGCGGAAACCCGAGTGCAGTATTAACCGCCGGTTGGTCGAATTTACATCCCGCTTAACAAACATGAGCCTCTTAAGCAGGGGTTTTTACCTGAATGTGGAAAATTTGAACAGTTTTTTGTAGTCCCGCTGTCCTCGAGTAAGCATATACCGTAGGGGACAGATTTGCGGGGTTTGCAGTTAATAACCTGGGCTTCTGCAAATACGTCAGTACAAAAACGTAATTTATATTAAGCCAATCAGTACAGCAGAAGTTGTTCATTTTTATATATAAATGTTTCTGTGTCACAAGGTAAAATCAAAACTATAAAAGTACAAGAAAGATGATATTTCATTGCTCATATCCCTTGTTGTCATTTTCACACTGCTTACAGGAACGTGCATTTGGCTTCTTCGTAAGGTCTTTAATAAATTATTAATAAATTTGTCCGTTTTGCACATGTATACAGTTTTGTTTTATATTTTAATGAACTTCATCTTTGTAGTATAAGCAAATTATAACTTTAAGGATTTCGTTATCATAAATTAGTTAAAACATTCACCAAAATATATCATAAATCAAGGATGTATATTTTTTTCCCATAGGGTTCTATGTTAAAGTTAAGTTCGACTGAGGTGGCCATCTTAGTTGGCGACTGGGTCATTGCCAATTTGACACAATTCTGGAGGGGACCAACCTAAGGACCGTTCCACTAAAGTTTGGTTCAAAATAAGCAAGTAGTTACAGACGAGAATTTTAATGAATTTCCCATAGGGTCCTATGTTAAAATAAGTTCGGTTTAGGGGTCATCTTTTTAGTCGGTAGGTCATGGGATTTAATTCTGAAAGGGACCAGCCTAAGGGCCATTTAACCAAACTTGGGCTCAATTGTGGAAGAATTTCCAGACGAGAAGCTTTTTAATCAATTTCTCATAGGGCCCTATGTAAATTTAAGTTCAGCTGAGGCGAACATTTTCGCTGGCGGATGGGGTCATTGGATATACTTCTGAAAGGGTTCCACTAGGTACCATTCCACCAAGGTTTGATTCCTGTTAATTAAAGAGTTCCAGACCAGAAGATTTTAACGAATTTCCCATAGAGTCCTTTGTTAAATTAGGTAAGGCTGAGACAGCCATCTTAGTTGGTGGATGGGGTCATCGGATACAATTCTGAATTACCAATCTAAGAAGGATTTCATTGAAGTTCTGTTCTAATTTAGCGAGTTCGTCCTAATGAGATTTTTTAAATGAATATCCCTTAGCGTTCGATGTTAATCTAAGTTAACCTGAAGCCGCCATCTTAGTAGGCTGGAGGGGATAATCGTATAAAATTCAAAAGAAGATCACCTAAGGGTTATTCCACCAAAGTTCGATTCATATTGGCTCAGTGGTTTCAGAAAATATTAAATTGTAAATTACACATGTATGTAAGGACAAATGACATCCGTAGGACAACTATTCACCAAATGACAGTCAAAATCAAACTTCTATAGGTATCATTTCCGTCTTCAATAACATTAAGTCAATACCATTACGGAAGCTGTAAATAATCCTCACTTTACAAAAAATAAAACATAAAATATATTTATAAAATCGACCAAATCTTATGGAAAAATGCTAATCGATAACAACAATTACTATTTAAACCACGACTACCACAGGACCTCAGGTTGCGGATTTGAGACAGGCACATTGAGGGGCGAGATCAAACCAGTTGGTTAGGGCTCAACCCTTCCCTTCACATAGGACAGTGGTGGGACAAAACAGCAATAAAAATCCACGACAAAAAATGGTTGAAATGGATTTAACACTTGAGATCGATACTGTAAATCAACAACAAATACAATTATAAGTAATATACTACCTTTTTGATGCAGGGGACAACAATAAAAATTTAGGTTATTTATTGTTTTATTAACTTAAAACTATTATAACATAAATATTAATTGTTTGCTATGTTAATCATTTATTTTATTGATTATTAACCGAATGAAAAAATCATCATTTGTATCAATTGCTACAATTCATATTTATTATATTCCTGTAAAAGGAAAACAAAAATTTAACACTTATTTCTTCAAAATTCGCAAAAACTCTACTGGGCCCTGGAGCGGTCCCCTGGACTCGACCCAAGGAGCTAAACCAGCGCAGTACCCCAGGTGGCGGATAGGGGAGGCCCACTCGTTGGGGGGTTGAAAGGTTAAAATACGGAAAGTCTGGCCGTGGACCATAGTGGGTGACGTGTTTTGGAAAGTGCCACGCTCCTTGCACGTAAAAGACCACTATTGTACTTTTCGAAAAAGAGTAGGTTTGTGTCGAAAAAAGGCTAAATTTTATGTCCATACTCATCCCTCCCTTTTTCTAGTGAAGGTCAAAAACCGTTGCCCTGTTGTGTCCCATGCCATCCTTTTTTAACATTGAAAATTGTTGAACTTGTTCTCGTCCTGAATATGCAACCAACAACCAATCAAAAAGCTCGAAATGAACAAAATTCCATATTCGGTTTTTCACGGAACGTAAATAGAAACATGGAATTCAGTACCAGTATGTATAATTCTATATGATTGGAAAACGATATTTTGTATTGCCTTTGTTAAATAAAGAAAATTTTGTTTTACCTGCACTTGGCTGCAGTTTTCTGCAAAAATATTTTAAAATGGATTAATTTTTATTGATAAATGACATTTTGACAGTTAAGGCTATTACCAAAACTTAGGTGGTGTGATTTTAATTATACACAAAATATAACTGTAAAAATATTTAGTTGAGAAATTACTTTTTTGGTATACAATTGGTTAATCCCCATTTGTTGCCATAGCAACAAAGCTGAAAAAATTTCTGTAAGGTTGAAACCCTTGGAATATTTTTGTAATAGAAAACTTGTCTCATGGACAATCATGCCACATCTCATATTTTTATATTTGTTGTCAGGAAACTGCAAAAAACGATTTTCTATTTAATTTTTGATCCTTACTGTCATACCTTTTAAAATGTGTAACTTCATGTTCTTCGAACAGAATTCTTTTGAGTGTTTACAATTCGAGTATAAGTTTTGCGGCAAAACATTTTAGAAAGAACTGACCGAAATCTTCTGTTGGTTAGTAACTGGATGACAAAGTTGCAACTTGAATGCATATGAGCAACTAGAGTAACGAACAGGTGCACAGTGAATGGTAATTTATCGTTCATGTCCATGAAGATTACAAAAACATGTACATAGGGTATCCAACATATCATACAAGCAATAAACATGATTGTGATTGTCGTCGACGCTCTCAATATTTCTGTCATAGCAGTTTCCGTTCTTTTGGAGAGAGCTTTATTAAAATTATGTAGATTGTTTTTTTAGTTTTCCAAATATGTCGAAATGTTAAGATAAATTATATAGCCATTACAACTAGAGGAATTACTATCAATGAAATCCAACAAAAATATAAGTCATTTTCGTTCTGTCCCAAATACACTGGTGGTTTTTCTTGTCAAAAATATGGTCTCCCTAGTCGACGAAATTTCCTATATCTAAAATAGCGGCACCGATCCAAATACAAATGCAAATTCCTATACGCATTATGCGTCCGAAAATGTTATGGTACACTAATGTGTGACACAAATATGCGTGGCGAGTCAAAGAGACTAATAAAAGAACAGAAACACGACGTCAAACACATGCCCGCCACCAGCTCACAAAACATAATCTTGTCGTAAAAGAAAGCTTCTCCTTTTACTACACCTGAAATTCATGTTTAGATATAAAAAAGACGTTTTCATAATTCAAACGTATCAGAAATTACTTTAAAAATAATTTTTGATGACGTTTAATTAATGTATAGCTGCATTAAAATGTTTGCACTTTAAAACGAAATATAAGTAATTTCTTTGGTCTTCTAAAGCATAACTAAAAAAAGCATGCGATGAAAAATTCAGGAAAAAATCTATTTTCTTTTTGAAGCTTAATGAAATGACTAAATGCCAGCAGGAAAGCAATTTATTCATCATATATATTCCATCGCAAAATTACCTACATGTGTAGCCGTTCCCATCATCGTCATTGTTATCATTTTATTTTCATGTTTTTCACATTTTTAAAAATTTGTTGATTACTTTGTTTTGCAATGTTGTAAAATTCGACTTTTCTATGTTTTCTCCACCTGCAGGTAAGCTTATGCTGAAGGCGCGTTTGTTGACTCGGCGGGATGTTAAAATACTCGACATCTCTGAGTGTAGCTGCTGTTAAGAACCACTTCCAAAAGGGCGTCCGTTAGTTTGGATGTGTGTAAAATTCTCAACCTGTCTTGAACGGGAACGTTACCGCTGTGCCACTTGTTGGGATAGTGGCACACTCTCAGATAAAGATCCATTTGCAAAAGCTCGTAATGTGTTGCCGTTTGTGGTCAAATTAAAGGAGAAGCAGCAAATCCAATTTTAATGTCTTTGGATTGACTCGGCCGTGATCGATCCCTCTTCCTGCTGTATGCGATGTAAGCACGCTAACCATTAACACCAACAAGTGGTATCGGTGGTGAAAACAAATCATCTCTCCGTACAAAGTATTTTTAAGTGTGGAAGAAACGAGAAACATTTACACTTACCTATGAAGCACATGGGTTCAGCAATACCAGCAACACAAAGGTCAGCGAGGGCAAGATTAATCATGAACTCCTTTGCGACTTTATTCACTCCCTCGCTGAGTTAGTGACGACCAATATCATGATGTTTCCAAAAATTCCCGTTACAATTGTTACCGATAAAAGTATCAGGCAGACTGTAGCTATGGTAAATTCTCCATAAAGTAGTGGAGGAATCGACACATCTTTTTCAATTGGGATTTTAAAGCACATCTGAAATTTGAGTTCAAGGGAAGCATTGTTGAATGCCTGAAAAAAAATTATTAATTTATATTATAAAAGAAAAGGATATGGAAAAACGGCAATACATTCCTTATGTAAATGTTTAACAATTTATCATATGATATCAAATACTGACCATTTTGCTATTCGATATCCAGTCTCCAATGTTACAGAACTTACTTGTAAGAAAAGACAATTCTATTCAGATTTATATATGAAAAAATTTTGTTAAAAGTTTAAGTTTTCAGGCATTTGAACTACAATTAAAAGGGCGGACAAAGGGTCAGAAGTGAAATTTGAAATTAAACATTTTGCAGGAAGCTATGACATATTCAATTTTTGGCATAGGTCCTGGATGTATTAGTCCTTTAAAACGGGCGTCCCTGGTTGTTGGGGATCTAAAAATTCATTATCCGTCCTGAGGGCGATGTAAGGGATGCCCTGTCTGTAGAAAAGAGCACATTCTTAAAGTAACTGGACAAAGAATTTGTGGAGTAAGAGTACATTAATTGATTGATTGGTGCTAAATGTCCTGCTTGCGGGATGAATAAATACTCGACAAACCTTGCAGAAGCCAAGTTAATAGGCTTTAAAGTTTCTCCGACGATCGCGTAGGCTTTATTTACCGACCCCTACCCAACCAGTCCCAATTTTTATCCTCAAGCTATAAAAATCCCCGGCCCGTCCTCTACCCTACCCAAATACCATATATGTTTTATTGTTCTCGTCCCATTTTTTATCCTTTTTATCTTTTAATTTGTTTCGAATTTGTCATGTCTCTTTGGACTATGCACTTTTGATCCTTGCATGGGTATTCTAATCTTGCCTGAATATGCATAAAAAATTTGCCGCTTGAAGTTTATCAAAAATTCGAACGACCCCGTCTGACCTCGCGGAGGGATAATAGTAAACAGAGGGCGTGTCTCGGGAACAGTGACAGTTAAATAGTATACTGTTCTAAAGTAACTCGTCGGGTGAAGATCGTGTGGACTAAATAAAAAAATTAAAAAGTCTTCTATTGACACTTCTTTGTTTTGTTGGCTTAACTCCTTTGAAAATGTCACTATCAGGTTGTAAAATGCCTATGAACCTGTAACCAGTAATCCCCCGAGGGCGGCCGGGGTATAGATATAGGTCGTTCGGTTTCTCCGCCTGCAGGTACAACCCCTGCTAAAGGGGCGTCCGTTAGTTCGAGCGGGATGTATAAATACTCGAACTCCCTTTCTCGAAGGTTGTGCCACCAGGTATCTCCGTCCTGGAGGCACTAGTCCTCTAAAAGGGGCGTCCCTGATTGTTAGGGATGTTTAAATTCACAATCCGTCAAGAGGGAGACGTTAAAGACAACCCGTGTTTAGGAAATGCCACGTCTGAAGCACGTTAAAGACCCCTTGTAACAGCTCATTTTGAGTGGTCAGTAGGCAGCCAGTTACAGTTCCGCCCCTATCCAACCCACAATTTTTCCTGTGGCAGTCTAAAAGTCCCTCCCTTACGGTCCCTTGCTCAGAGTCTACATATCGATTTACTGTTTAACTTGTTTTCATCCTGAATATGCATGAAATATTTGCCAATGGACGTTAAACAACAGTCAATCATCAATCAATTTATAAGTATTTATACCTGTAAGCTGTATTGCTTTTGGTTTCAAATAAACTATTATTATTAAGTTCAAAGAAAAAAAAAATCGTAGAGAAAACGGTTGATTGATATGTCAGGACACTTTATGTAGGGGAAAGAATCTCGAAATCGTCATTTCAGGCGATTCTAAACTGCGGAAGTAGAAAATATCTAAGCGCGCTGTGCGGGAAGTATACGGTATTTAGTGTAATTTGTGTTTTGTCCTGGTTGTGAATCTTAAAGGACATTTGATTGTTATGTGATGAATTGATTGCATGGAATTATTTAGACGAGGAGAAAAGCAGTTAGCGTTGACAAAAATCTGAAGAGACTTGCCACAGGTTTGGATTTTATAAGTTTCGACCAATTGTTTGGAAACAGTTTTTTTTTGTGATAACATTTCTTTTTTCAATCAGATGCTTAAAGATATATATATTTTTCGTGTCAAAAATTTATTGCGCAACGATTATCAGAAAAATGAAGATGTCCTCAATGCAAAGATGCTATACATGGTTCTAACATAATTGCTCCTTCAGCCCAGAAATTGGACTTTTAAATTCGCTAAGGATTACATTTTCAAACTGTATGTGATCATCGAAGCGTTTTCATGGATAGAAAAGTTGGTTGGCAAGAAAAGGCAAATGACGCAACTCGTCAATGTACCAGAAAGGAAGAAAATGGAGAAGCGTTTCCAGCATCAAAGCATAAATGTGGATAGACAAGATGATTATTTTAGTTAATTGGCAATGTAACATACAAACTTCTTAACTGGCTAATGACATCATACAATGAATACGGTAAAAAATCTGCGCAACGTAGATTGTTTAATTACAGACTGCATGAATAGGGCGATGATGGTCATTGAATATGCTTTGGATCGATTAAAAGTTCGTCGGAAGATCCTAAAGAAACGGAATGACCAGATGTGAGTCTCGTTCCTTACGTAACAACTATTTATTTTATTTTGAAAAATAATGTGAAATTTAACAACGTAGTTCCAAATGTTGATGGTATGTACAAAAAAGACACCCAAAAATGCCGGCAAAATGCAACCGTCAAGCCATATTTAGGTCATTCAAACAATGACATTAAAAATAAAAATACATGTTCGTTATGTAGAAAATCTGAAGATTGATATTAAATTGGTTCAACAATTTTTCTTTTTCATTTTGTCTTACTGTGACAGCTTCCTTTTTTCAATATAAAGTAAAAAGCATGTTTTTGGCGTTAATTACTTCAGGGACTCACTATTAATGGTTTTCGATAGTGTATAATAATGGTTCAAATATGTCTTCATTTTGTTAAGGGTATTGTATGGGATTTAAGGATGCGTTAGATTGAAGATTAGCTAAACAACAGCATTGGTGATAAGGGTTTGTCCCATTAAGTATAAAAAAGATCGTATCTTTTACTATACTTACTTCACAAAAAATTATGACAAATAAAAAGATGATGTCATAATTTTTGCAACCTTTCTGAACATCCTTAAAACTTTAGAATTTCACATTTTTGATAAAATGCCGAAAAGCGTTGTTTTTCAGGTTTGGGAAATAACGAAATAAGTTGACATAGTGTAATTGAATTCTATTTATAGGAATTCGAAGATACCAAAGGAACAAACAGAAATGGTTAAGTCAGAAGACAGACAGGACCATGGCCAACAAAATGAAATGATTGACAAACATAGAACAAACAACACTACACTGAAAACTAAAGCTGGAGTAACACACACCCTACGAAAACCAGGGAAGTTGGAAGGGTTAGCAACTCCTACTCCATTAGAGGTACCCGTCCTGTTACCCAGTAGACAAAGCCGGTTTATAGTCAGCTGGTATAGGAACGGATGTGTAGTCATGACAGTGGGAAGATATCCATTGTCATTTGTAAAATGAAATTTCGTACCAGTCAGCCAAGTCACGATGGCGACCAAAAAAATTCTTAGTGATGACCTAATTTAAACCATAACCACCATAACCCTAACCAAATTCATCCCAAACCATCTACAATATCCCAAGACAGATTTACCCCCGCGGGAAGGTTTTTGTTATTAAGGACAATAATACTTTTGAACTGAACAGATTACAAGTCCAGTGAAGAATACCCATGTGAAAGACCATGTAAAATAGAGTCATGTCGTGTTTGTTTGTGTATTTACAGTGCCCATATAAATCATAATTTAACTTGCAAGTTGACTACTGAATATATTAAAATAAATAGGAATGGGGTTATGGGGTAAGTGTAAGGGAGACCATGGAATTTTCAAATCCAGGGTGCAAAAACATTTATGTCTGATTTGCAATAATCTAACAGGATTGAAAATTGTGATTTTTTTAAATTGAATATGAGGTTCATGTCATGGAGACTGCAAAATTTTCAAAAAAAAAAATAGTAATTACAGAACATCTTCTAGCATTATGTCAGTTAACCAAAGCAATATTGGGTATAAGATTTAAATATGACATCAGAGGACTCAATTCAGAGTCTGACTAAAATCTATGGATATAGATTTGGGTATGATTTCACAGGACATAGATCTTAGTCTGGCAAAAATCTACGGACATAGATTTGAGTATGTTGATTTGGTTATGAAATGATGATTTGAGTCTTGCACATATAAAGCAACACTGTTTTTCTTCGCTTATAACCTGCATTACTTTAATTTGTTCTCAAACAATCAAATCACTTTTAGGATTTACTTGATACTTAAACAATAAAACTAATGGCTGAATAAAATATGAATTTTATGCCCTTTGCATCAATATCAGCTGAAAATTAAAAAATCCAGAATAACGTATATAACTTGTACAAGATGACGTGCCAGATACGGCCATGATGATGAGGAAAGTACATTTGCAACAACATATCAAGGAGATTTGTCATGAAGAAAAGAACAGTAAAAAACCCACAAAAGATGGCTAATGCTCAGTAATAAAAGTGTAAAGGCTTAATGTAAACAATATTTTATTCTGAAGGAAACTGAATGGGATTGGGCAACAGGCTAAGCCAATGCCCTTTCACAATATAGTAAAGTGTAAAGGCTAGCGATATATCATGATTTACAAAACCTCGCGGGGGCCTGGGTGGCCGAGTGGTCTAGGTAGTTGATTTAAACTTACCTGTACAGATCACTGTATCCTATCACCTA
>JAULBM010308028.1:0-14314 GCA_032357055.1 Geukensia granosissima | reverse complement strand
TTTCAGTTACGTCTAGATGTTGCCCTAAGGCTTTCAGTAACGTCTAGATGTTGCCCTAAGGCTTTCAGTAACGTCTACATGTTGCCCTCAGGCTTTCAGTAATGTCTACATGTTGCCCTTAGGCTTTCATTAACGTCTAGATGTTGCCCTTAGGCTTTCAGTAATGTCTACATGTTGCCCTAAGGCTTTCAGTTACGTCTAGATGTTTCCCTAAGGCTTTCAGTAACGTCAAGATGTTGCCCTAAGGCTTTCAGTAATGTCTAGATGTTGCCCTAAGGCTTTCAGTAAAGTCTAGATGTTGCCCTAAGACTTTCAGTAACGTCTTGATGTTGCCCTTAGGCTTTCAGTAACGTCTAGATGTTGCCCTATGGCTTTCAGTAATGTCTACATGTTGTCCTTAGGCTTTCAGTAATGTCTACATGTTGTCCTAAGGCTTTCAGTAACGTCTAGATGTTGCCCTTAGGCTTTCAGTAACGTCTACATGTTGCCCTTAGGCTTTCAGTAACGTCTAGATGTTGCCCTAAGGCTTTCAGTAACGTTTACATGTTGCCCTTAGGCTTTCAGTAACGTCTACATGTAGCCCTTAGGCTTTCAGTAACATCTAGATGTTGCCCTTAGGCTTTCAGTAACGTCTAGATGTTGCCCTTAGGCTTTCAGTAATGTATACATGTTGTCCTTAGTCTTTCAGTAATGTATACATGTTGTCCTAAGGCTTTCAGTACCATCTAGATGTTGCCCTAAGGCTTTCAGTAACGGCTAGATGTTGCCCTTAGGCTTTCAGTAATGTCTACATGTTGCCCTTAGTCTTTCAGTAATGTCTACATGTTGTCCTAAGGCTTTCAGTGCCATCTTGATGTTCAGATGTTGCCCTTAGGCTTTCAGTTACGTCTAGATGTTGCCCTAAGGCTTTCAGTAACGTCTAGATGTTGCCCTAAGGCTTTCAGTAACGTCTAGATGTTGCCCTTAGGCTTTCAGTAATATCTAGATGTTGCCCTTAGGCTTTCAGTAACGTCTATATGTTGCCTTTAGGCTTTCAGTAATGTCTACATGTTGCCCTTAGGCTTTCAGTAATGTCTACATGTTGTCCTAAGGCTTTCAGTAACATCTAAATGTTGCCCTTAGGCTTTCAGTAACATCAAGATGTTGCCCTTAGGCTTTCAGTAACGTTTAGATGTTGCCCTAAGGCTTTCAGTAACATCTACATGTTGCCCTTAGGCTTTCAGTAACGTCTAGATGTTGCCCTTAGGCTTTCAGTAATGTCTAGATGTTGGCCTTAGGCTTTCACTAACGTCTACATGTTGCCCTTAGGCTTTCAGTAACGTCTAGATGTTGCCCTTAGGGTTTCAGTAACGTCTACATGTTGCCCTTAGGCTTTCAGTAACGTCTAGATGTTGTCCTAAGGCTTTCCAGAACGTCTAGATGTTGCCCTTAGGCTTTCAGTAACGTCTAGATGTTGCCCTAAGGCTTTCAAGAACGTCTAGATGTTGCCCTTAGGCTTTCAGTAACGTCTAGATGTTGCCCTAAGGCTTTCAGGAAGGGACAATTATTTAAACCACAAGGCAAGTTGTAAACGATATAGAATATAATGTCCTATTTTGTTTTAATACTGCTGATAAGAGGTCAAATACGAACACAGCATAAAAAAATTTACCGTATTTACATAATATTTATAAACCTTAGTTTGCGTGATGGCCGTAGACATTTCCCTATAAAAGTCATGAAAGTCTTTATACATATGAGAAAGAAAAGATAGAGGGAAAATATGAAAGGAACCGTACCACATCTTATACGTTCTACCGAAATTCTAAAATCTAGAGGTTTCTATACAAGGCCTTCAACAAAGGAGGAATGTGTATTATTAGAGTACACACTGGGGTTAGAAGAATATATTTCTAGTAGTTACTTACACACACGCTGCCAAACATTTATTGTTGTAAGTTTTATTATCAGTTCCACAGACCGCCTGGTATTCCCTGGTACATATACATGGTTGACTACAGGGACATTTCCCTAGACAACGCACTTCAACGTGACTAAAATAAAACGAATGGGAGAGATTTAAAAGTATAATTAGAGACATTTCCATAGATACCGCACTTCAAAGTGACAAAAATGAAAATATTTGCAGATACATGACTAAATGCAGTCGCACTTTATTGGACAACCGACTTCAGCGTGACTAGAATGAAACGAGTAGATTTGAACAAGTTAAAAGTTAATATATAATTGGCGACAGGGACATCTTTCTTTACAACAACATCAGTAAGACTAGACTGAAACACATAAATCATCTATAAGTTTATTGTGTTCAAATAGGTATAGAAGAGAAAAATATAGTATGATAACCAAAGAGACACTGAGCCATCTTCATTTCACAGACAACGCTCTACAACGTGACTTATGAAGTTTTCCATGAACAATAAAATTCAGAGTGATGATAATGACACATTTAAAATTAAGTTGTTTCATATAACCAACTTCAGTTTTTTTTCTCAAGTACTTAAAAAAACAAAATAATTTAATTTCAGCTACAAAAATCATATATTTTAAAATATTAATTAAACGTATTGATACATATCATGCTTTATCTTACACAAAAAGTATTAAACAATGCATGAATATCCATATTGTCTCACATTTGTAACTTTCATTAAGCTGTAAACGTATTACAAGTGGGGTCATTGGTTCGTCTTTTTATTTTTTATTTTGATATATAGTAACACATTAAGGCAAGATTATTTTGTGTTTATAGGTCTTTTTGGAGCGATCTAGAGCTAGTGTGGCGACCCCTAGATTCTATAGTTCTATATTGGTTGGAACGACTGATCTAGAGCTAGTGTGACGACCTCTAGATGATGTTTGGAGCGATCTAGAACTAGTGTGGCGATTTCTATATTTTGTCTGGAGCGATCAAGAGCTACTGTGGCGACCTCTAGTTTTTGTTTGGAGCTATCTAGAGCTAGTGGGGGGGTTGAAAGTAATAAACGTCCTACAACAGCAAACAAATGCTCTCAGTCGGACGGACTCTAGAGCTAGTGTGACGACCTCTAGTTTTTGTTTGGAGCGATCTAGAGCTAGTGTGGCGACCTCTAGTTTTTGTTTGGAGCGATCTAGAGCTAGTGTGGCGACCTCTAGTTTTGTTTGGAGCGATCTATAGCTAGTGTGGCGACCTCTAGTTTTTGTTTGTAGCGATCTAGAGCTAGTGTGGCGACCTCTAGCTAGATAGATCTATAGATCTATATCTATAGATTCAACATGTTTTCCGTTTCTGTCGGAGACGGAGTGTGGTCTCTTTACATTAGTCCCATATTTTTCCTTTTGTATATTCGAATAACCTCCCATCAGCAGCACAGCAACCAACACATAGAAAATTCTTTCATATAATTTGAACCTAGTAGAACTTGAACTTGAAGCACATGTCAGTCCGTTGTAAAGATTAAAAATAAGGTATTTAAAATATTTCCGTGGGGGGGTCAAGATAATTGTGAAAGCATTCACTTTTAAAAGGAGTTGTTCCAAAGATTCGTGTTTAACTTCAGACGTACGTCTTCTGCGTGTATATAATGAAAGTTTAATAACAAATACGGGATATTTAAGTTTAAAAGTATTGTATTTATCGAATTCGTTAAAACCTTAGTGCTAAAACAATGAACCTGTTAAAAAACTTTTCCATAAATATTCTATATATTCTCTAAGAATAATCATTTCGCATTGTAATATTGGTTCACATAAAAAAACGTTATACTGAGTTGTATATTGCTATTCATTTCTTGAACTAACATTTCAAAATTTCATCAGTCTATTCTTTATTTCTACTACTCATGAAATGTTGTAACTTACGCACAAGTTGCCATACATTTATTACCATAAGTCCGTCCATCTTTCCCACAGACCGGAAGGTAATCCTTGCTACAGGTACATTGCTTTTTACATGGACATTTTCCTTCACATTCTATGTCTATATTTCTGTAAAATTTTGTGTCAAGTGTATTTTAAAAATCTTGCTTTTTTACGCATTTGATAATTTTGAATTATTGTAAATATTTTGACTTGTTATTAAACAATCATATCATTTTTTTAATGGACTTGTTAATCATAACAGTCAATATGATTATATTTGTCGATGTCGAAGTCACTTTTCAAACCCTTTTAACGTTTTTTTCTGGAAAATGACCCATGTGTTTTGGAGTTATGACTATATTTTGTCGTTGTTATGATGGTAGATTAACAATGTTTCACTGTTTTATAAATTGTAAAATCTGTTATAATTTATTTTTCAGATCTGCAAAAATTTATGAAATCGTTGTAATCATAAACGCTTTATTGAAACCTTTAAACATGAAATATTACATTCTGTATATGTTTTGTTGCAACCTCCACACAAGAAAACAAGCTCGCAAGCTCGTCAACTATCCACGGAGTCTGAAAGCGGAGCGGATATGACCCTGAAACGGAGGATGCGCATGGTTATGTATCAATTTTACGCAATATAGCGAAGTTAGCTTTTTATCAGAAAAAAAACCTTTTATTATACCGTGAAATTATTATCGTATTACTTATAAGTATATGATAATAACAAAAAACAAATAGATTCAGTCATATTAAGGTAAGCATCAGGTCATTTAAAAATTATTTTTATGCCAGTTCATGTAAATACTTTTTATCTTTTATGATTTTTGCAGAAACGGGGAGTTTTGATCAACAAACATTTTAAATATTGATAAAGTTTGATAAGTGACCACGTAGACATGATGCATACATTTATTCGGAAAATTATATTGACATATTCACACACTAGTTATTTTGATAAGTTTATTTACATGAGTTTTACATAAACTCCTCCATAAAAATATAGCATTTAAATATTCAATATGAACGTTAAAGATTATATTTCTATACCCGATGGACACCGAAGAGACATTGTTTGTCGAGACTTGCATGACACCAAGATTATTTCATGTCTGTTTTAAATCACCAATTTGAAATGTCTTTAACAAGGAACCTCGGAAACTCATAAACATTTCCTTTTAGTATTGTAAGTTTCCGAACAAAGACTGAAACTGAATGGCATTTTATGTTTCATTTTAAGCTTAGAGAAAATAGACGCAAATGATTATTTCTTTGCAGATAAATTAATGTTATTACCTACCGTACATAGATTTTGTTTTTTTATGAAATATACGTGAAATATTCAACAATATCAGACAGACAACGAACCTAGCCCCCGAGGGTAAAGGAATATGCCGTTCTGTTTCTCCGCCTGTTGGTAGAACCCCTGCTAAAGGGGCTTCCGTAGTTCGAGCGGGATGTATAAATACTAGAACTTCCCTTTGCAAAGGTTGTGCCGAGGAAAGAATAGGCAAAAGGTATCTCCGTCTTGGAGGCACTGGTTCTCTAAAAGGGGCGTCTCTGGTTGTGGGGGATGTATAAATTCCCAATCCGTCAAGAGGGTGACGTTACAGACGCCCCGTATTTAGAAAATGCAACATCCTAAGCACGCTTAAGACCCCTTGTAACAGCTCATTTTGAGTGGTCAGTAGGCGGCCAGTTGCACAGCTAAATTATCACCCCTATCTAACCCACAGTTTTTCCAGTGGTAGTCTAAAAGTCCCCCTTACCTGTCCCTTACTCACAGTCTACAAATTGATTAATTGTTTGTTAACTTGCTTCCGTCCTGAATATGCAGGAAATATTTGCCGCTGGATGTTAAGCAACAATCAATCAATGAATAAACAACGAACCTATAGACCAGTGACTTGTTTGGTGGATATTGTACTGGTAGTCGTTTTACCTTTAAAGCTTGAACTGGTCAGTTATAGTCACTTTTCAGATTCTACTTTTGCGCGGACCTTTACAGCCAATACTATGATTGGGATCTGTGTCCAATTGGACCTCAGGACCCATTCTTACCTTAGTTTTTTATTCCTATTTATACCCTATTTATGATTTAATGTTTACAAGCATAATATAATCCACTGAATCTCACTGTTACGGTGCTATATTTCATGTATTGTGCTATATTTGATGTTTATATAAATCATGTGCACATGGTTGTGAGAAAGTTATACAAACATTCATTAAGGCCAGTTTTGTTTAGGTTATACGTTTGCATTTGTCATTATCTATTGACAACGGTTTCGACCAAAAAAAAGTTAAAGTATCAAACACCTGTTAATAATAAATTGTCAGACTAAGAATTTTGATAAGTTAGCTCTGTGCATGTTAGTTTTGTCAATGTAGTTTTGTAGTTTGCTTCCGTAGAATAAACATGTAAAACTGAACTGAGTTGGGATTAATCTGTTCCGTTTGGGACGAACGTTTAACAATGTTAGTTAAATGTGACACTAGAACCGTGATACGCAAAACTCACTTATCCGTTATACAAACTTTTCCACAAAGGGTACAGCTTCGACGTTGTAGACAGAACATTAAATCTGATTTTGTTTGTACAGATATTAATATACTAATCGCTTCCTTACAAAGATACCAATACATTGGGCATTTTATCCATCTCGTCTTTACTCGCGATATAAAATATTCGAACATTCTGTGTTTGATGAATTGCTCGAGGTCTTATCCTCAGGAATATTACACTGAACTTGCATCAGTAACCGCGAGCATTCATTAGAAAGGAATGTTCTGAATTGCCTGTATTTTTTAGTATATTTATTGTTATTCAGGTACTGAAGTCGGATTGGTTGAAAGTATGTTTGATCTTTTTATAGTTCGTCATTTACTTTTTGTAACCGCCACATGATTCATGCGCTTGTCCCAAGTCAGGAATTGTTCAAATTATGGTTTTTGGTAGCAATTGTAATAGCAAGTTAACTTATGTCTGCTTTAAACTGTTCCTGCATATATCATGATTGTGCCCTGTGGTTGACTTAAATGTTTGTTTTTCATTAAATGTAAATTATCTAGCTATTTATGATAGTATTTACAAGAATTTTTTACCTTGTTTTTTACACAAAATAAATTCGTTATACTAAATTGGATAGTTTGGTTGTGAAAACATTATACACATCATTTCTGTTTCGTGTTATTAATCCTGTTCATATCTTCTAAATTCAAATATAAGTCGAACTTCAAAAGACTGTTAGTAGAAATGATATATTCATAGATCAAAACTGTTTAAATGCAATAAATGTCAGTAGTCAATTAAGATATTTATCAAATAAATTAAAAATTTAAATGTAAAACTACAGAACGAAAAAAAAAAAAAATATGCGGAACTAATACAAGTTGAAAGCATTTTATGAAATTCGAGACAACTGATTTATGACAACTTTTCAGCCTTGTTTAATCTAATGACACAAGTTCTAGATTTAGCCTTTTGTATAATCAGACCCATTTTGATCCCTCCATTGCAGTGTCTATGTATTTATTTAAATGAAAATATTAATATTTTTCCTCGTGTGTAAAAGGAATTCGAAGATACCAAAGGGGCAGACAGAAATCGTTTAGTCGGAAGACAGACAAGACCATGACCCACAAAATGAAACGAAAGACAAAAATAGAACACACAACACCACACTGAAAACTAAAGGTGTAAAAAATTGACAACATTTCTTAAATGTTGACACTTCTATATTTTTTGTAATCTTGCCATTTCGCACGGTCGGTAAAATATTGTGTTCTATTCGATTCTACAAATTTCACATGGTAATATATTATCCGATCCACTTTTATACGTCTATTATGGGGAAGGGGGTTGGGATTCCACTGAACTAGTTTAGCATATAAAACGTCTTATGTGCCTGTCCAAAGTAAGGCATTTTGGGCAAAGGTTGTATAAATTGTTGTGTTACATGTTCATTTTTGATAATATATATTATTGTACGTATTACGCGTTTTATATATTTCAGGCGATTTAAAGCTCTTCATAAGTTTTGGTAATTCTACCCTTGTTGAAGTCCTTGTGGAGACCTCTAGATTTGTAAATTACATTTGTTTTAGTAGGTGGGGTTGATCTCTCTGACATTTACCCCTATAATATAATATTCAGGTAAGAGTAATATTTAGAGTTTTTGACAAGGAGTGGTATTCAACCCTTGTTGAAGGCCTTTGTAGAGACCTCTTGATTTGTAAATTCCTCTATTATTCTCGTTGATTGGAGTGAAGTCTCTGTGACATTTAACCCATATCTTTTCATATTCATATTTAGCATACAAAAAGTCTCCATGTTTATTCAACATTTGTACTTTAGTATTATGAAAATAAGGTACTTCTCTAATGAGTGCTTGCATTACTGAAATAAAGCTCAGGATGAGATTTCTGAAGATAAGACAATAAGCCAGCCTTCATCAAACACAGCATGTCAGACGATATAATACTGAGTTTTCAATAAACGTGAGGAAAAAAGATAGATACAACGTTGAATTTATTTATATATTTGTAAGGAAGCGATAAGTTTTTTAATACCAGTACAAAAACAAGTTTAAATGTTCTGACTACAACGTATCCTTTTTTAATAAGTTTGCCTAACGGGACAGTGAAATTCAATGGATCATTTTAAAATTAAAGCTTTATTTGTAATGATTCCATAGAAAAAAAAATGTGGAATGTCTTGTCGTATCAAAATTGTACAGTTTGTTTTTTTTTATAAAATCTTTGTAACGGTTATAAAAGTCGAAGCTTGTAATATCTAAACACCAAATAAAGCCCCAAAGACACATCCCAATCAAGAAATGGAAAGTTAAGTGTAAGAAAAGAAAAATTTTCTCCTTTATATCATTAAGTTTAGTGTATGAACAACCATGTTCAATTTTTAACCCAAATCCAAAATGGTAGTACGGTCATAACTGGTATTAGTTTTATTTAAAGTAAGTCCTTTTGGGTAAATTTCTGTCGCAATTTTTTTGTTGTTGAAAACTCTGGATTATTAAAAGCTAATATAAGTTAGTTGGTAAGGTTGGTGAAAGTAACCAGTAACATAAAGGTAAGAGGGAAACAAAACATTAACACAATACACCTGGTTAGAAACCGCATATTTGAAATTCAGTGATAAAAATGAATTTAACATAAAGAGCTGGTAATACTACACTGCCACTCGTAAATTTTATGCGTAGAATTTTTCGCATACTTTTCAAACAAATTGCATATGATATTCTTGTGAAATTTTTTTCATGTCATTTTGACATGAAAAATATACACGAAATCCATGCGAAATTTTTCGTGTCATTTTCACACGTAAATATTTTCATGTGAATTTAAATGACAAAATTTTTTCTGCAAAACGATTAATGACTGTCCGCTCCATTGTACAATCTACATTTGAAGTCTTATATCTCAATCTTAATGGGACTGTCATCATGGGTCAACTGGTCATGTGATCTTGCAAACACCCTTTTCAATCCTTGTCTAAACATATAACAGAAATGTGTTTTAAGCCATGCATGAACCTAGAATTAGTATTGCTTGTATATTTTCAAAAGGCAGGAACTGCTTTCCCTTTCTGGCCACCTGCGTTCATCACTGTTTTTGTGGGGTCTGCATTGTTGGTTTTAAGATTTTATTTATAGTATTTCGTCTCGTTCTTGAGATTTCCGTGTTTATCGACTTGTTCCCTTCGTTTTTCCTCGCTTCCTCTTACAAAATACAAAAAGCTGTCTGATTTGTTTATATTGTGATAACAGTTTATTTAAGAATATAACACAAATGAACACAGAACTACACACCCTATATCCCTAAAACTCTGATATTATAAAAAGTTTAATGAAATGAATATAAGATACTAAATTGTAAACAATTGATAAGTCAAGTAAAAGTGTTTTTTATGCGAATTTGAGTACAAACAAAGAAAAAACATTGAAACATCATTCTTAGTAAGGTCAATAGCCAAATATTTCGGTAAACCACAAAGGAAAATACATCACACTTTTTTAACCAAAAAGTCCTTTATTTGTGATAATTTACTTTAAGGTAGTTTAATTTAAGGAAAAACAAAGTTGTTATAAGATAGAGAAAACGAGAAAAACTCACGGTTACAGAAACCTCATCCAGAAAAATATTCAATTATGTTTTCTGGCTAACAATATCATTTGACTTACTGCTTCTGTGTTTATGGATAGTTTGCACTTTTATAATTACTGCTAAATCTAATGAATCTTTTCTGTTCATTTCAGACGGATCCGATAAAATGGATGTCGAAGCTTTACATTTGCTTCGAAGGCATAAAGAAGCACTTGAAAAACTACCTAACCCATCTGACTCGAACATTGACAAGTTTGAATCTCTGGTCTCTACGACTATGTCTAACGTTCAAACAGATATCAAAAAGGTGTCTTCTTATGCGGTTAACATCGACAATGAATTGAAGGATGTGAGGGAATTGGTTAAACTCTGTAGTATAAAGATTGGTGAACAAATTAAGGAACTTATGAAGAATGATTTGCTCAAAGGTAAATATGTAAATTATTAAATATTGAGACCTCTATTCAGTGCCTGTCAATCCCCTTATTCTACCCCCCAGAGACTGAACCCTTTCCATTAAAATAAGTCAGAAACCGTAAATATTGTCAGATGAAATGTAAACATTTTACAAAACGCGTTAAAATTCGAAACTCAACAACGATTAGTCTTGTAGATCTGATATTTTCAGTTAAGGTCAGTATGAACTTTATTGCTTGTAATAGAAAAAAAATCAAAAGCCGTAATAGATCGATGATAACATTTAATGGAAAAAATGTATTTTCTGTGCGCATATAGCATATCAAAATTAAACATACTTATGCAACATTGGTAAACTTGTATTTATGAGCCGCCGAGTATACTACTTTAAAATTATGAAGGAAAACTTATACTCTATGTCAGAGTTTGTTGGAACGGGTAAAAACGTTATGGAAGACAAACTGTCTGCCGTATTCTTATTAAATTGTGTTTATTTTGTAGATTGAATAAAGTGCAAGTAAGTTGCAAAAATAGTTTTTAGAAATCACGATGTATTTTAAGTTGCTCCGAGATTTTAATTCTCTACGGGAATTTTACATTGTAATGTCAGCCATTTGTTTGCCGGAAGTGGCCCTCTGCACGCGCTAGCGCGAGACAGGGAGTACACATTATAAACGCTGCGTAATAATTAAGTAATAAATCTTGGATTAGATAACATGCAAAAATGGCTTGAGGCGCACTTGAATGAAAAATTAAAAGTAATTCTTCTTATATAAATCGCAAGAGAAGGTCCAAACAAAAGAAATGTGCACATTTTTTTATATAACTTTATCTAGGTCAAACCTAAGCGCTCCAGCCCAAAACGAAGATGGCCGACCCTCAATGTTAAATCTCCGTAGAGAATTTCACGAGCAGATAATAATATGTAAAACGTCATTAAATGGCGTTAAACATAAACCGTTAACTGTGGGATAATTCTTTCTTTTGTTTGAAGATAAATACAAAGGCAGAAACGCGCCAATAATTTTTTAAATCTCGAAAATCACACTCCAGAAAGCCTGACATAGAGTTTAGTGAATTTGCGACTCACTTGCGTGTTTTAGGACCAAAAAAGATCTTATACTTGCCGTACAGAATTTTGATTCTGTAAAAAATCAAAGAAAGATTACGTAAGAGGTCTGTCGTTTTGTGGTACATCTGGATCAAGACAGGAACGGGGTATAGGTACTTTCCAGTGACAGTAACTGTACACACGTTCTTGTACGAGTTACGTGCGTCGGATCAACTTTTAACTTGTTATTATTACAGATCAGAAGTACTTCTCGCTATCTTATTTGTGAGTAAGTCACAAATGCACTTTTACTATATAAGTACCGTGGCCGTCTTATAATTAATTCACTAGTTTTCTCTGGCCACTGTGTGAGAAATAAAACTTGAAATCTTCGACCCGTGCGTTTTCAAAATTTGCACGGTGGGTTTTGAGCAGGTTTTATAGCGTTTTGTTCTAAACTTATTGGACCATCCTTTATGGCCCTACAGTTTTTTTATATCTCGAAAACAGCTAGAGATAGAAAAACATTGAATAACAAAAATGTCCAGCATACTAAGAGCTACAATTAAGGGTCAATTTCAAAGGTCAATGTCCGTAGCAACAAGCAAAAACGCTAATAAATGTTTTTGAACTAAGAAGTCTATGGACAATAAAGAGCTTGTATTTTTAATACTATAAGTGCAATTTCTTAACTTAAAAACGAATCAAATTCCTTAGAAAACATGGATGAAATTGGATATGACAATGAAGTAGAGTCGATGAATCTGCGAAGGTTTCCTTTATTGCCCATTAGCAATTCATTTCGAGAATAGAATCAAAGGTCTTCAGTACTAATATTAATGCTTGATTAGGTATAATAACAGTATGATGAGTATAGTGTGTTTCTGTCGGTCATATTTCTGTTACAAATTTACAGTACAGCCTTTACCATCATTGAATTAATAATCATGCTTTATATTTAATACTTTAAACAAAAATTCATATATTTTTAAGAACGTTTAACGTTAAAATTGAAAAAAAATATAATGTTAAAGTCTTTAGTATGTCATTGCTGTTATGATTATCTATATTCATATCCAAAAATTACGCATGACTCTTGTATTTTAAAAGAAATAAATTGTAACTTTTTTAGAAAAAAGCTTCCAGTTAAAAATTTATAATATTTATCTTTATTTTCAGGTGAAAGAGTTTTATCACATACAGGTGTACCAATCACAAGGTAAAGTCCATTTAACCCCTTTTTTGTCCCTCTAGTGGATTATATCAATATTTTTTGTGTTTCATATAATATCCGAAGACCGACTTTTCAGTCTTGTACACCTGTTTTGAATGTTAATTATGAAAATATAATGTGAATATTGGTAGCCTACCAAACAGTAAACTACAACCCAATAATTGTCCAGCAGGCGGAGAAAGCGTTTTCTGCTTTCTTTTATACCCCGGCCGACCCCGGAAAGGCCGTTTAGATTTTCCGCCTGCAGTTATACATCTGCTAAAGGGACGTCCTTTGGTTAAATACTCAGCCATACCGAGAACTCCCAGGGTAAAGAAATCGGATACTCGGGTTTCACCGCCAGAAGGTAGAAACGACTCTGGTTCATTGTTGAAGGCCATAATGGGACCTGTAGAAGTTAAAATTCTACGGTCACTTGGTGTATGGCTGTCTCATGGACAATCATGCCACATCTCCTATTTTTATAAATAAAGGGGAGTCCATCGGTTGGAGCGGGATGTATGAATTCTATAACGTCCTTTGCAGGTGTTGTAAAACTGTCGGTCCCATGTTTGAAGAAATGTCACGCTCTCAGCATGTTTGCAACAACTCGTTACTGAGGTCCGTTTGTGGCCAGTTGCAAAGGCTAAATTTCCCGTCCCTACCAAACCGTCCCAATTTGGCAAACTGTGACAAGAAAATTCCCCAGCCTGAAATAAACCCCCGCCCCTTGTATTATTTATTGTTTATTACCTTGTGAAAATGTGTTTAATTTTGTCTGTTTTATATATTATAAGTTCAATTAAAATAGGAGAATATCGCTATACGTCATTTTGCAGCAACATTTGGCGTCGACATTAACGTTCCCTATATAGATAAACTATATATTATATTTTAGTTTGTTTTAATTTTGTCTTGTCCCTTTAAAGTATGGCCTCTTGATCCTTTACATGGGTATTCTACATTGAACTTATCATTTTAACATCAATGAAAACTAAGCTGTAAATATACATCTCTCTCAAAGTCTTAAGATGTGCACGCTTTAGACATGTTAAAAGGCTAACCTTTATCGTCTGAATGTCGGTGAATGTTTGTTTTTCACAAACATAGATAAAATTTATTCCAAGACTATTGAATTTAACAATAACATATTTCCTGACAACTAATTTCAAATTATTTAATCCCTATAAAACCAGTACGAACATGCAATTTATGTCGAAATTGGGATTATACACAGTGTTTGCACATAAAGACAACATGTTCCTGCCGTCGGATTTGGCTTCCCATTTCGATTTGTTTGGATTTGAGTGCTTCTTTCGCTATATATTTGAATCTTTGACTTCCTTGTTTTGGTTCTAATGATACTGATGAGAGGTTACTCCTTGAAATGTACATAAAGCATACATGTATCTTAATTTTCCAAATTTCTTTAACATTAGTAATTTTGTATTTTGAAATCACTGGGTCGATACCTCTGCTGGTTGAACATTGGTCCCCGAGGGTATTCACCAGCACAGATGTCAGACTTGTCTGACATGAAATTTATTTAACAATGTTTAACAGAAATTTGATGCATTTGCTAAGATTCTGAAACACTGAAAATACGGAAAGGCCTTGAAAAGTAACGCACTTAATAGTGGTCCCTGCCGTCGGATTTGGCT
>JAULBM010308017.1:0-14314 GCA_032357055.1 Geukensia granosissima | reverse complement strand
AAGTCTGCCTCATATGAATAAAGGAACAAATCGGCCAAGAGTGGTGCACAATTAGTGCCCATTGGAATGCCGATAGTGTGCTGGAAAACCTGTCCACAGAACTGAACAAATATATTATCAACCAAGAACTGTCGAGGTGTCTCCATAACTTAAATTTCAGATTAATGTTTATTCATATTTTCATTTATTTTCTATAAACATTTAACAAATAACTTTTATTAATAAAATTTGTAAACCACCCTTTGCCCCACACGCTTATATATCTGTTTGATTTTAAAGGGAAATAATTGTCGATAATGAAATAATGCATTTTGAAAATATTTTTTATAATACAAAATTACTAATGTTAAGGAAATATGGAAAATTTAGGTATGCTATAGGTACATTTCAAGGAAAAACCTCTCATCAGTAGCATTATAAAGTATTTTATCTACCTTATCTGTTTTCTGTCCGACAATACTATTTTTGTAAAATAAACATGTGTGTTTTCTATGTCTTCCATCAGTTATTTTTATTATTATTTTCATTATTATAATATACACAACCAACAGTCATATTTTGTTTTATTATTTAGGGGACCTTTTACAGCTTAGTGTAGGGAGTGGATTTGTATTCATTATTCAAGGTCTCAGGACAAACTGTAGGTATTTGTGTAAACACGTTATGGATGACTGTCTCTTAGACAATCATACCCCATCTCCTTTTCTATATATATATTGAAGTTTTCTTGGTCTTCGTTCGGAATTTAGTTTGATGACCTCTTCAGGACAACTTCTACGCCTACGTCTTTAGTTTACATAGGACTTAATGAGAAATAAGTTATTGTGATGAAAACTGTAACATGTACAGATCAACCGTGAGTGGCAGAAATTATAAGAAAGACAAAATCTTTACATTAGCCAGGTTTGTTTTTTGAATCATTTATCAATTTTAGACTTAACTTAATATTGTTTTGTTTTATAAGGTGAGTTAAGCAATTCAAAATGTAAGGTTTACTGCTATAGATAAAAACAGATATGATAAGTCGCATTTATATCACGTTGTTAACCGTTGATTATAAAAATTTAACAGTCCAGTCCTGACGAGAAACTTACAATCAAGCTTCAGGAAGAACGATTATTAATGTCTAACAATGCAAAAAATTTTTCTCATAGTGATCAATTTTTTATATTTATACTTTTGAAACCTTGTTCCATCACGCATGCAAGAATGAATAAGCAATTATCAATCATTCTTTCCGTTAAATGTTGTTTAACTTTTTTCAATACAGGATTAGAACCAAGGGGAATTACAGAATAACTTATTCTTTCTCATTGCTGTTATAACACATTTTTAACACAATATGAGAGATAAGAAGAATTACAGAAAAGCTTATTTTTATGTCTTATTTATGTGCTGTTGTCATTTTAGAAATCATTTGAATGTTGCTTTATTCTTTAGGAAGCACGTGACTGAAGTGATTTATTTTCATCTTTAAACCTAGTTTAAACTGTTTTGTTTGTTATGCCGAATTAGCACAAACCTCATACATTTTTTACAATATTATCTGTCTGAATTTTTTCCTGTTGAATTTAAACTCGATGTTTGTATCCGTATACGGATACTAAATTTTTGTTAATGAACAAAGATTATTAGCTACATTTATATCAAACAGCTTTGAGTGCAAGAAATCGTGACCTACATCCCTGGTCGGGTTTAGCCACAGACATTAAATTGATTTGCTCGTTCTTCATTAAAGACAAAAAATAAAGATTGATCCATTCGGAAGAAGATTGATGTGTCAAGATTAAGATTTGTGTCCTCCTACAAACTGTAACAATGTAAGCAAGTACATGAAATCTGCTTAGAGTGCCAGTCTAATTAAGGTACAAAACATTGTTCATATATTCATATGTGTTCAATTAGCTGTCGTTTCTAAAACGCATGAAATGTTTGTTACATTGCATCAATCAATAAATAAACTAAATAAACAGCATATTTGGTGTTTAAATTGGTTATTTTTTTTTTTTGGAAAATAATCATTAAACACTCTTATCTCAGAGGTGGTTACGCACATCCATCCTTTTGTTAATAAAAAAATAATCCGTAACCTTTCTGTTTTCGCGATCCCACCCCAACTGTATATATTTTACTGTTTTTAAAAATACCCACATATAAGTGTGGTAGATTTCTATCTTTAAGGTAGACCCGAATTTCTAACCTAAGGGACTAAAACTGTTAGCCATATGAAGGTAAATTGTTTTATTGATCATTTTTCAACGTGTTTTTTTAATTGATATGCACTCGTAGCTTGATTTACATGTAATACTTGGTTATTTTTGACAACATTCGTGTCTTGTGTATCTCTTGAGCTAAAATGTTTTTTTCATCTTTTTAAGTGTTTCTAAAGGTTATAGGAATTTTACAGAAAGGTTTGCTTCATATCTAGACTTACAACTTAAAATTAACAACAAGGGCGGTTAAGGAACAAAACTTTACGACAAGAGAGATGACTTTGATTTCCCATCATGACTGTAAATTTTCTGTTCATTTCTAGGAACATTCAAGCCAGACCTACAAACGGAGTGTATTTTTCTCAGTTGAAACGTTACTCTAGGGCTTGTGCTTTCCACAATGTATCAGGATTTTATTGATAGAGAGTTGCAGCTGACAAGAAAACTACTGAGCCAACGGTTTCTCATTACGAGTTCTGCTTGTTCCTTTGGTATCTTCGGGGTAGAATAAAAGAGAAATAATACCTTAATGCAATGACTTTAGTTTCGATGGGATTAATTTTGCATTGGAATGATCATCCCTATAGAATATTTCGAAATATAAGTGTAATTTACTAGCCAGTTGTCAGACTTGTCTAACATGAATTTATCAAACAATGTTTAACAGAAATTTGCTGCATTTGTTAAAATTCTAAAGCACTGAAAATCAGGAAAGGCATCGGAAAATATTGCACTTTGCAATTGTCACTGCCGTCAGATTTGGCTTTCCATTTCGATTTGTTTGGATTTGAGTGCTCCTTTTGCTATGTTTGGATCTCGGACTTTCTGAGTTTGGTTTTAATGCTATAAATGAGAGGTTATCCTTGATATGTACATATAGCATATCAAAATTCTCCATATTTATTCATCATTGGTAGTTTTGTATTTTCAAAGCTTAAATTTAATTTTAAATTTTTAAATTTTACTTCTTTTTCGGTATTTAAGTACTTATAAAATCAAATATCTCAAACGTTGATTTATTCTATAGAAATAACCTGGTGTAACCTTTACAACGGGTTGTATTTTGTTTTTTTTAGATTATCACTCACTGGAGATTTTCTGAACATATATTTTGTCTGTTATTTACAATAATTGTTATTTCACTTCAAACTTAGTGTTTGTTCTTGTATAAAATTTATGATAATTGTTTGCAAATAAGCATGAATTATACGATACATGTAAATTACAAAGATTTACTTTGAAGTATACATTGTATTGAAAATGTAATTTATTTCCTTTAATAATCGGAATGCACTTACCGGCTCTTCTAAATATGTAGTTATTAAGGACAGTGTAATAGTGTTTTTTTCCTGAATAGTTAATTTTTGTGCTCGTTATATTACATCTTATGAAAATAAAATCTATATGTTCATCAAAATTATCAGTTTTACAAGGACGAGGACCGACGATCTGTAAGTTAATTGATAATCACCTGGTTTGCTTGCTTGTTTCTTGTTTGTTTGTTTGTTTGTTTGTTTGTTTGTGTTTTCCCCAATATTCAACTATAATTCACTTATATCTTAGTGGTCAGTTGTTTTTGGAATGGTCAGAAGGTAAGTTACTGACACACAATGGTAACTTTAAAACATTATCACATTTTTGTGAGTTTTTTTCTTGTAAAATTCCAGTGTATAAAACACATATGAGAGATCAAATATGAACAATTTCAGAAAGACAAGACGAATTTGAAACATATTAAAAGATAAAACGAAAACAAAAGGAATCATAGCTTGGAATCCACGAACTTCTTTACAAAACAGGAGTGGGATCAGGTGTTCATGAAGGAAAGCATCCCCTGTCTTGCGGGCAACACCCGTCGTGGAATCTTTAAACTCTAATCCGGTAATCCAGGTTAAAGTCAATCCCAGAAGTGGTCAACTTATTGTTGTATTAAAGGTAACACTTCCATAACTAGTTGAGATACACTGATACCATTTTATATTAAAATCGTTAAAATTGGAAGGCTTTGATGCAATTTAAATTTATTAAAATTAACCGCGCGCAATTATCCATTCGCCTGAACGTTGCTGTTTTTTTTCCTTTTGCTGTTTATTTTATTAAGATGCCATTATTTACTTTTCAAGCCAGGCTAATATATAGATATGTTTCTTTACAGGTGCACCCGTGATTCAATAAAGAGCTCGTCATCGGAAGAGATGTTTTTAATTGTAGATCTCATGGAATAGTAACGTGTTCTAATGTTATGCACAACGTACATACAAGATGTACAAAGCATCGATCTGTGGTACAGGAAACAAATCTGATAAATTGACGCGATATCTTCAAATTGTAATAACTACATAAGACATTGTGACCTTGTAGTTACTCCGTTAGTTTTTATTTATATATAAAATTTAAAGTAAAAAGTCATGTTTATTACTATCGAGGTCGTTACAGCTTAACACAAACATAAGAAACAATGATGTATATCATTGTCATCTATTGCAAAATACTTTAAGGCATATTAATTATTTAAAAACACTGAAGAAGTATTGATCGCAGTTTATATCTACATATAAGATCTACAAATCAAATGGTCTTAAAATGAAATTGTATACTTAATTAATGATGTTTTGTTGAGCTTATTTTTATAACTTCATGATATACGAGATCGCATGCCACACAAAATGTCAAATCAGCAAGAATTTATACTGACACAGCATTAAAACACTAATTTAAAAACTCACCCACTCACAATTGAAATGTCAATTTGGTGCCTAGGTATCGCATATGACATGTAAAATCTAAAACCAGTTAAGAGATTAAATAAAAATGAAAACGATTAGAGCGCAGTTTGACATAAATATGCTTCTTTTTCAAGGATAGAGCTAATAAACATACATAGAACTGTCATTCCCAAACAATTAGTTTTAATACTGCAAATATAATACCTAAGGGTTTGATGTTATTTTTTTTATAAAAACAATACATATTGGAGACATAAAGAGAAAATGCTGTGGGGTAGCACTTGCAATGAAAAATAATTTCTGTATCACACATTTGCTTGATCTGTATGACTTAAAATAAATCTAGAGAATATGAAGTTGTGGTATGATTTTCAATGAGACATCCATCCAAAAACTTAAATTCACAAACAGGTTACCGCAAGGCCTTCAATAATGGACGAATATCCATACTGTTAGACCCCAAAATTAAAATATAATAATATTGAAATGTAACAAAAATCGGTCCAATTACGTTTACAACAATAAAGGTAACAATAAAACATAAAATCAATGATAATCGATACACTACTTTCCCAACAGCATCAGATTAATTTTGAAGTCGCAAGGAGTACTCGGACAATGACAAATATAACAGGACTAACGTGACTCTTAAAAAACTCGCAGTTCAAAATCCAACACAACTGATAATATACCTGGTTCTTTAAAGGTAAGACATCAATCAAAACAAGTACAGCAACGTTTTATCATTAAAATTGAAAGGGAACAAGGTATTGACAGTATGTAAAACACAACTGTAACATATGGATAAATATTGATTAAACTTAGTTTTATATCATCATGCTTATAACAGTAAAACTAATCAATCAATTTGTGTATATTAACTTTGCTTGAATACCTTATTGGTATTATTTAAGAAAAAAACAAATAATAAATACTAAATACAACAGATATTTCGTCATGAGTTTTGTTTATTGTTCCTGCTACATTTGAAGCTTGCTTCTGATTTTTCTCCAGAAATTACATTAATGTGAACAAAATATCCTTTTTATTTAAAAAACAATTTTAGAGTACACCCTTGGCCTCTCAAGGGATTTTTGGTGGGCGAGTGGTCTACAGTAGGTCTACAGGTCACAGATGCCTATCACCTATACGGTGTGAGTTCGCGCCTGACTTTGTACCACACAATGGAGATTGCGTTCGACTCACATCGCACGTGAATAGGTTTGTCAGTTTCTTGCCCAAGGTCAATGCTTCTCTCGTGGTTCTCCCGCTTCTTCCACCAGTAAAAACTAAACGCAGCGATATGACCGAAATACTGTTGAAAGTGACGTTAAACCCCAATCAAACAAACAAACAAACTGACCACTCAAAAGTCGTTACTGGTGAATACACAGTATATTTTGATTAATCATTTCTATAGTTAATACCTATAACTGTATACTAGACAATGTGTGGTGGTCGTTAAAAGCATTCCCGTGCTTGAGTTGTATGATCTTATTTATTTTCGAGTACTGGAATGTATGTTGGAAAGGTACAGTTTACATTGAAATTTTTTATGCGGTACACAATCCAGAAAAGATGTGGATTGTTTCTTTCTGGCATATATTCCATATTCTTTCTTTCAAATAGATGCCAGAAAGACATTATCCAATCTTGCATACGTTTAATATTAATATTCCAACGCCACATTTAACTGCATGAAATGCGTTTTTTCTAGACGTACCTTCATCGGAGATCAGTCAAACTTTATAAGTTTCTATTTACTTTTGTAGTCCAAATGAAATAAAAAGGTTATAACGTAATAAACGTCTACATGCCAAATATTCAATGCGGGAAAGATGTAAACGGTATCTTTCTAAAAACATTCAAGTATTTGAAAAAAAATCTTATGTAATACGCAAATCGTATATTTCTGGCATATATTCCATATTATTTCTGTTTAATAAAAGAGCGCAGCAAGACTGCACTTATTTTGAACTGAATAGCATGGGACTAGACTGTATAAGTCTAAGACGCTAATAAAAATGACATTAAAAATGATTTTCCTTAAAGCAATAAACATGTAGTCCAGTGGAAATCGTTGTTGTATATTTTAATGTTGCAGGTTATACACTGTAAACATAACAGTCCGATTATTATTTCATTTGAATATCATCATATTTTTGTTAGGTGCAGTTTACAGCTTGACTGACGTTGTTGAGTTTTGGCTATTGTTGAAAGTCCTTAAGTAATGTATTAATAGAAAATCATTCAATATCTCTTATTTCTATATCATTAATAACGAAAGCTTTAGTTCAACGTTATCAGATAAGAAACCACACACGAGTCATTCAGTCAGGGGATAAAAAAAATCAATCGTTATTATGGCAGTAAAAATAGAAGGATTTAAAAGTTAAATTTATAGTGCTTAAAATCACATTCTTTATGCTATAACATCTTAGCTAAAAAAAGACGATATATAAAGTTTGAAATCTAGACCGGAAACTGGCTACGCAACAAGGCAATGTAAAAGTGAAAGAAAACTTAAATACAAGCTGAAAACAAAACTCTGATATTATTAAAAAAATATATTGGAATATATGCCAGAAAGACATAATTCACAGCTTTTCTGGATTGTGCACCGCATAACTTTTCGTTAAGCTGTTGGCTTGGTTCACTAGATTTAAGTGGGGCACGAAACAACTTTTTTATAAATAATAGTATAAAAATAGGAGATGTGGCATGATTGTCCATGATACAGCCACCCACCAAATGACAATAGAATTTAAACTTGTACAGGTTCCATTACGGCCTTCAACAATGAACCAGAGTCCATACCACAACGGAAGCTGTAAAAGAACAAGAAATACAAAATGTGCAACTATACAAAAAACACGATTTTTGACCTTATCTAATGCAAAAATGGTGACAATAAATGACTAATTTAACAACGACAACCACTGAACCCAACCACCGGACTACAAGTTCATGGCTTGGGACAGATACATTAGTATGTGGCGGGATTAAACCGGTGAGTGAGCGCTGAACCCCAACCCCCCCTAACCTGGGAGAGCGGTGTGAAAAAACAATAAAACACTATAAAAATCGGTTGAACTGGATTTAACACTTGAGATCGAAAATAAAAACCAATAACAAATATCCGACAAATGTTAAGCGCCACCCTATATTTTTTTCTAATAATAATTTTAATTTAACACCTATGTAAAAAATGGAAATAGTTTTCTCGAGAAATCAGTTTGGTGGAGGATCGTCCGCGATCGGGTAGGCCACGCAAAACTACCCCAAAAGAGGATAGGCTCATAGCCCGTCGTGCCAGTAGGGATAATTTTACCACGCCTGATCGTATACGTGCCGGTTTGCCTTTCGGGGGCCATATGACTGTTCGGACTGTAATCAGTCGACTCAATGCTCAGCATTTGCGTGCTAGGAGACCCATAAAACGACCGGCGCTGACAGCACGCCATTGGATAACTCGCATGAATTGGTCACGTGACCATCCCCAGGAGGAATATACGAACCTGGAGACGTGTTCATTGGTCTGACGAGGGTCGGTTCCTCTTGCGTCCTGTGGACGGTCGTGTTCGGGTCTGGCGGCACACAAACACCGCATATCGCGAAGAAAACATCATCGGCACAACAGACTTTGGTGGGGATGGTGTCACTCTATGGGGGTGCTTTTCTTTCAATTGTTAGTTACCCTTGCACGTTCTTCAAGGTAATCTCAATGGCGTTAGTTACCGTGATAACGTGCTTGACGCGCATGTGGTGCCACATTTCGACAACCACCGACTGGCCGACAGACCTATCTTCATGGACGATAATGCCAGTCCACACCGGGCTCGGTTAGTACGCGCATTTTACAGCAGGAGGCGATTGAACCTTTGATTGACCTGCCATGTCCCCGGACATGAACCCAATTGAACACGTTTAGGATTTTATTGGTCGGGAAGAAAACCAGCGCGTTTATTTTTCAGGATTGCTTATTGAAAATAAGGTTTAATTTTCATGATGTTGAGCAATGTTCATTATTTCAACCATAGTTAAAAGGACGTGAGCGTTCAGCTGACATTTAAATCAGACACGTATTCACTTTGTGTGCATCTTGATCCCTTCTTTACGTCCAATATGCACTATTTTCTCGTGCATCAAATCCGTATTTACGTCCCGAATTTCTTAATGCGAAATCATTTTAATAAGAATGGCATGAAGACGGATATCAGAGGCGCAGAGATGGCTTATTATTGGCATAAAATCCGCTGGTATGTCCTACAAGGCGATAGGTAGATAGCTTGACTATCATTACACAGTGATAAGCCGTTTGGTCAGAAAACATGTTGCCACCCAGAATGTTAAGGACCGTCCACGATCTAGTCGACCATCTGTTACGATCCAACGTGAAGGTAAGAGCTTTGGTAGATTGGTCAGACGAAATACGTTTGCAACAAGCACCCGTTTTAAAGGTCATTTGTTACTTGGTAGTAATCTGTCAACTCAGTAAGAAATCGTTTAAAATCTGCGGCACTGAAGTCAAGGGGAGTCATAAAACGCCCAACACTTGACGATCTCCATTGCAGTGAGAGGTTGGCCTGATGTAGAGAAAGGCAGAACCGGAACCTTCAAACCTGGCAACGAATACATTGGTCAGACGAGAGTAGATTTTTACTCAACGTAGATGATGGTCAAACGAGGCATCGTAACGCAGCTTACACTCCAAGAATCATTGTTCCAACAGTGCCTTTGGTGGGGGGCACAGTTATTGTATGGGGCTGTGTCTTGCATGATTGTAAACTGGATTTGGTAACAATCAATGTCAAAATTACTGTCAGGTAATGTATAAAAGTACACCAGGGACGTGCTTATACCTGTACGTGTGCCTCATTTTGACAACCACACGTAAGCGTCAAGACCTTTATTCATGGATGACAACGATAGATCTCATCGCTCTTCCTTGGGCACCTTAACCCTATATAGCATCTGTGGGATCAATTTGGAAGGCGAATACAGGCTTTTGAGCCTTCTGCACATACATTGAAACAGTTAGAACATCACTTGCACCGAGGATGGCGACAGATAACGCTTCGACATATCAGAGGTTGCAGCAGTCATTCAGGCAAACGGTGATATACTCGATATTGACTTTCGATGACTAATTTGTTGACATTTTGTTATGCGATTTGACAATTCAATAACGTTTTTGAGCTTTCACTCACAATACTTATTAAAGATAACTTTAAGTTTGAAAACAATCCATATTTTGATGTCACAATATGTAAATTAAAAAAGCTTATTTTACGGTGATCATCATGTTTTTTGTGCCCAATAATGCATAATTTCATTTGATAAACACGTATAGATTGAATGGTAATTTATAATCAGTCACAAGAGCGTCGAATCTAAATCACTTGAAAAAACACAGGCTGCTTATTTTTTTTCAGGTGCATATGTCCATTTAGTATAAAGTCTTTTTTCAAAGTGGGGAAAACAATCCATATTTGATGTCATGATATGTAAATTAAAAATGCTTATTTTTCGGTGATAATCTAATTTTTTTGTGCCCAAAAATGCACAATTTCATTTGAAAACACGTTTAATTTGAAAAGTAATTTATAATCAGTCACAAGAGCGTCGAATCTGAATCACTTGAAAAAACACGGGGCTGCTTATTATTTTCAAGGTGTATATGTCCTTTTTGTATGTAGTCTTTTTTCAAAGTCACTATATATATCAAACCATATATAAATATTGGAATTAAAATTACTATCTTCGAATTCCTTTTACTGAATCCCTCGTAACACTGGTTAATCGGCTTGTTGAATCGTGTTGATTAACTCTTGTAAATTTGTAAATCCATCTGATATCAGGTATCGCAAACACTCCTCCATATAATCTGGCTTCATTACGATGACCCTGATCAAAAGATCCAAATTGGTGGGCCCCATGTGCACGACTTATACTATAGTGTACGACTTAAACTAATACTATAGTGTAATTAATTGCTGTTTTCATATTGGTTTCATATATGTCCCTAGAATTATACATTCATTACCATAGGTGGGAAATATTATTTTAATTATTTCGTTTATTTTAAATGAAGATCATGAAACTACCATAAATTTGTTGTTTTTTACAGGAGCTAACTGTACTTTTACTTTACTTGGGGACGGAACTACTGATAAATGTCATTACTACGATGTAGGAACTGGAACGTTAGACCACTGTCAGCAATCGTGTATATTAAACCAATGGTGCCACGGGGTGATTTATGATTCGGGGCGGTGTAGGAGATACCCCTGTGGAAATGCAATGGGTAATCAACAAGTGCCATTTTATACATTATCTTGTCCAGGTATATATCATAAACCTATAAAAATACGAAACCATTTATTGTGCTATCTAATTATATTAATACAGACGTATTTCTTGTACTATATGTAACAGGTTACGATGAGACTGTTATCAGTCGGTTAGTTAAAACATTTTTTAATAAAAGCTTCTCGTTTTCGAACTTGAATGTAAATAGAAAATTAAGATTCCCCATAAGTTGAGACCAACGAGTCGAAGAAGAACACCAGCATAATTAATAAGTAAAGAGACTGTTAGTTCGTGATGGTTTTTCTCGATGGCATTAAGGTCACTGACATTTGACCAGTTTTTATAATATAAAATATATTGGTCTTTTCCAAAGAAGAACGCAATAACTTTTTACCAAATGGTTTCAGAAGCCCGTAACGCACATCTGATACATTTTTGCTTGTTATATATCGAATTTATTCACTTAAGTATGTGATGTCAAATTATTTTGATTTTGATTTATTTTAATTGTCTTTTTATTTTGAAGTTTTTATTTCAAATATACACATGGACAAGATGATCGTTAAACGATTTTTGATTGACTCTAATGTTTAACTATACCTGTCGGTGGCGGCAAAAATTGTAGACAGCAACTCAAGAATCATTGAAAAGACGACGAAATTATCCAATTTTTAACAGTTTAATACAAGACGTTTTATTCTATCTTTAATATCTTACACAAAGTATTGCCATTTTGTTTGTACGAATTTGGTGTGGACTAATCTGACAAGCCTATTAGATCTTATTTTAAATTATGTGCATTTGAACGAGATATGAAAGGGTCCGAAACATCAGTTGCAGAAGTCTTGAATTTTGGAGAGAAAAAAAATTGTGAATTGTAGAAGAACGGACTGATGTTATGTCCGATGCACGTAGTGTGCTTACATGACATTCTTCGAAAGAAGTACATGTACATTAAACGTCAAAAACATAAATGTTGAGATATAACAATTTAATTGCACTTAAAAAAGCAATAACCCGCTTGTTGACTTTCTGTTCGTTTCTTTTTGCAAGTTGCATTATTATGAAGGTTTTCAAATATATAAATTCACATGAGAGTAGGTGCCGTGGGCGTGGGGCAATTGTCCCCACTTTTGAGAATTAGGGGGAACTTTGTTTTTAGCCTCCCTCTTATTGTCAAGTGTTTTTCAGTAACAACTTCATTTTTTCGGCCTACAGAAACAAAACATAATTCCTGTCTCAGAATCTTGTCTTATTGCAGCATATCACAAGTGTAATTGTTACAGGACAGTTACTGTTTTTGCTTGTCACATTTTGAAGTTTATCCCCCATATTTAAAAGCAGTTTCACATATTTTTTGGGGAAGGCGGTTACAGCTTCGTTATGGTATGGACTCCGGCTCACCGTAATGAGACCTGTAGAAGTTTTAATTTGACTATCAGTTGGTGGATGTCGCATTGCTTTTTTTAATTTAATGTCTGAACTGGCAAGTTTTTTCCTTGTTGAAGATAGTTTTTACTCAGAATGCACTTGAATAGGGGAAATATTTTTTTAAAAAGGCAGGTATTGCTGGCCGCTCCGAGGAACTTGAGTTTACACATGGTCTTTTGGTATCCACATTGCTCATAGATATATATTTGTTTCAAGTTTTTCTGTATAGTCTGTGTTGTGTTTAAATATTTTTTTTTCACTTATAGATGTTGTCTAATGTTTTCCCTTGTTCCCCGTTTGTCTGAACATTCTGTTATCCAGCGTTTCATATTATAATTTACCAATCCTGTATTAAATAGTATTTGATTTTTGTTTCTCAAACCAGTTTTATTATATGCAAAGAAAGGATAAGGACAAAATTGATAGAAAAGCATGTTTGTTAAAATCAAAATAAACTTGTCTTTTTTTTAATTTTGCCATTGTAGATGCCAGAGAATTCGATTTGAGAGGTGCGTATCTTGAGAAAATTTATGTGGAAGATTCATTATTATTTGTTATTGAAATACAATATAACTAGGTAAGTCGCCCGCTGCTGGATAGTGTAAAGAGTAAAGGGCCGGACAAAAGGGAAAAGTCGACAGACACGGCAATCTCCATGACACGAAAAAACGAACACAAAACTAAAAGCTATATGAAAAATGAAAAAAACAGGGGGTAAAATCAGATGGTCTGGAAGGATAAGCTGTTCCTGCCTTTTGAAGGACACCCACTGCATTGTCCATTTCACATTCTGGTATAAATAAGTAAGGAAAAAGGGGAAAGGTGAAGGTTTCATGGGATCACAACCTCCAAAAGCCTGTCGTTGATTTCTCCCCACATTTACAGGAAATGGTGAGTCAGATATTGTAGATGATAACCCGTGCAAAGGGTAACATTCGCCATGTTTTAAAGGGGCTTGAATAATTAAAGCATGCCGATATTACAGGGAAATTTGTCATTTGGATAATAAAAACTTTGTATAGAGGTATTAGAGGGAAGCAAATCATGTGAATTGCAAGAATCAGTGTAAAATAATAATATTTGAAAATTGTTTGATGTTATTTTATTGTAAAATGCGCGATATAGTTTTTACCAAATACATAACATAATAAAATGTTTTGATATTTTACTATTGAATATCATACTGAAAATCAATCTCAGTGAAAACTTATTACAGTATTTTCTCTAATGGATTAAGACTTAAAAATTTTATTTCAATAGATGGACATTGGTATAAACTTATTGACAGGGTAAAATTTATGCTACTGACTATTTGCAGGTGAATAAAAATAAAAATGAGTGTAGAATAATTGAAACAAAACTAACATGAATACTTAAGGCAAGATTTAATGGGGACCGACTGTGCACCCCTTCTCGCTCTATTCCTTTATTCGTATGAAGCTGACTTCATACAGAGCCTTCTACAGAGAAAAGAGAAAATGTTGGCTCAATCTGTTGGTTTCACGTTCCGCTATATAGATGATGTCCTTTCACTGAATAACTCTAAATTTGGTGTCTATGTTGACCTCATCTATCCCATTGAACTTGAAATCAAAGATACTACAGAAACAGAAAGGTCTGCTTCTTATCTAG
>JAULBM010308006.1:0-14314 GCA_032357055.1 Geukensia granosissima | reverse complement strand
TGGAGGACTTTTCCAATGGGAGATACCTCATCAGAAAAGATTATTTTTTCTTGCGTAATTATTAGTGAATTATCTCCCCTGATTTTGGGAAAAAAATTTGGATTTTTTCCATTTATTCATGCTATAGACTACGGAAGGGAAAAATAATCATTAGTATTTCCTAAAATATGCTTTAGATGAGATATCAATAATTTTCACTGGAGTCTGATGGTATTCGGGGTAAAATTTTGCAAAAATATTTATGTAATATGCAAATTTTCCGTACCTTCCCTAACGTAATTGCAGGAATAGATGAGTATAAATAGCTATCCAATCCCTTTACTAGTAAGACTATGCACTATGCACAATCTTGGTGATCGAGACAAATCACCATTCCACCTTAAAAAATTTTTAAAAATGAATAGTATAAATAAAATCATGCCATCCAAGAGTATCATGGATAGATTCGAAGATTCCGTTTGCGAAGATAGCAAACCAACTTCATCTCCCGAAATGCAGAAATTCTGCAATACCCCACTGAAAAGGAAGAAGGGGCAACTTTGCAAGGGCAAACCGGGGAAGGATGGACTTTGCTGGCGGCATACCCAGCGGCAAGACGACGCCGATCAGCCGATCGGAGGGAAATTTAGGGTGACCGAGACCATGGGGGAACTTAGGAAAATCGCTAAGGAGGAAGGGGTGAGGGGATATAGTAGAAAAAATAAGCTCGACTTGGTGCGGCTCATCGAGTCGGCGACCACCCGGAAATTCAAACGTCGGGAAGTATTTACCAGGAAGCAGCTCAAGGCGAGAGCAAGGCGCATGGGGATCACCAATTTCTCCCGGCTGAAGAAAGATCAGCTGGCTGAGAAGGTGAAGCAGAGCATTGAAGAAACCGCCGACCAGATCGAGATTGAGGATAAGCGGGAGGCCGTGGGAGGGATATTTGGCACGGTGGACATCAAGCCCAAGACGCAGCTGGACGTGGAGACATTCATCAGGCTGAGCTGGGGAAAAATCCGAAACACGATTTCGGAGGGGCTGGCGGAAAAGAAGGGGTTGAAAGTGGAAATACTACTCCACGTGGAGATGGTAAGGATTATCCCGGCGACCAGTGAAAATAACTATGCCAATCCAATATTCCGATCGGCCTCGAGGGTAATCCTCGAGTCGTCAGATTTGGACGAAGAGATAGCGCAGATGGAGGATAAGATCAAGGAAAGCATGGAGGCTTTCAATGCTAAGGGGAGTGGATGGACCTTTGGACACATCGAGAAGCTGGAGATTCAGTTGAATGAGTACAAGCCCCTGAAAGGAAGCTCATATATACCACTTCCTAAGAAGCTTGCTGCCAAAAAGGCAATAGTCAACGTGAAAAATGAGGATCAGCAGTGCTTCAAATGGGCGATCCTCTCAGCCCTCCATCACGAGGAGGTGGATCAGAAGAGCAGCCACCGGGTCAAGCAGTACGAAAAGTGGACGGACGAGCTCAGGTTCGACGGCATTGACTTCCCGGCCTCATTCCGGGGAATCGATAGGTTCGAAAAGCTCAATGAGGGGATTAAGGTCAACGTATACGGATTCGATATGGGGAAGGAGGGAGGGGTCTACCCTATGAGGATATCTGAAAAGGAGGATGCCGGGGCAAAGCACGTGGATCTAATGCTAGTGGCTAATGATGAGACGCGACACTACTGCTGGGTGAAGAATCTCTCTCGGCTCTTGACGGCGCAGGTAAGCGATCACGACGGGGAAGCTTACTTCTGCCGCCGATGCCTGAACCACTTCACTCGGCAAGAAAAGCTTGACCAGCACATCGAATATTGTGGTCAGAAGAAGGCAGTGAAAATCGAGATGCCGAGCGAAGGGAGCTACATTAGCTTCCAAAACCACATCCGGTCGATGAAGGTGCCATTCGTCGTATACGCAGATTTCGAGTGCTTCACGACCAAGGTCCAGCCTGAACCAGCGAAGTCTGGCGTAGACAGAATCATGAAGATGCTGGAGCACTTTCTGGAGCTTATCAAGCAGAAGGTAGAAGGGGGCGAGCCGTCCAAACCTCATACCAAGATCCTCCAGAAGCACGTACCCTCGGGATTCTGCTACCATATCAAGTGCTTCGATGAGACGGTATACGCTAAGGAGCCGGTTATCTACACCATGCAGCAGGAAGGGGAGGACGTGGGGCAGATCTTCGTGGATCGGCTCACAAAAGACATCCGGGAAATCTATCAGCAGAACGATTTCAAGAAGCCCATGACGATGACGGAGGAAGATAGGATTGCCTTTGCGGAAGCTACCAAGTGCTCCATCTGCGACCAGGAGCTTGGGGAGGATAGGGTGAGGGACCATTGCCACTTCACGGGCAGATTCAGGGGGGCTGCGCACAATGAGTGCAATCTGAACTATCAAGCGCCGAAATTCATCCCGATCATCTTCCATAATCTGGCCGGCTACGATGCCCACCTCTTCATCAAGGCGCTGGGGGCCAGGGAAGGCAAGATCGACTGCATCCCCAACACCGAGGAGCGCTACATATCATTCACCAAGAGCGTGGCGGTTGGCTCGTACAAGGATAAGAAAGGGAAAGTGAAGACGCTCTATCAGCACCTGCGCTTCATCGATAGCTTCAAGTTCATGGGGGCAAGCCTGCAGAAGCTGGTAGAATCCACGCCGGCCGATGCCTTTACCAATATGAGGCGGGAATTTGGGGCCAAACCGATGGATCCTGGGCTATTCAAGATCGGGCACTTTGAGTCGGAGAATGGGCGGAGCATTACCTTGCGCGAAGTGATCGACCGGGAAAAGCTGAAGTATATCGTGACGCATCCGGAGGACTACGAGCTGGGGAGTAGATATATCAAGGGGGAGAAGGTGGATAAGGATGCTCAGCTGACGCTCTTGCAGGATTACTTGGCCCGCACCAACGCCCTGGGTGAGTGTCCGATGCGATATTACCAGCGCCATGGCTTCGGGAGGTATTGGACGGGCGAGAAAATCGGTCTCCAGAATATTAGCCGCCGCATCCGACATACCCTATGCGCAGATCATATGATCGATATCGATATGAAGAATGCGCATCCGACTCTGCTCTCCTGGTATTGCCATGAAAATGGCATCGCGTGCACGGGACTCGACGCATATATCGCCGACCGGGAGAGGCTAATCGCAGACCTGATGGCCTACGAGGGAATCAGCCGGGACGATGCTAAAACCTACCTACTCGCCATCATCAATGGGAAGACCGTCAGACTCAAGCATGACGCACCAGCCTGGCTCCGGGACTATTATGGGGGAATGAGGCAGATCATGGAAGAAGTGATCAAGCTGAACCCTGACCTACATAAGCTTGCCTGCGAATCTAAGGAGAGGAAGGGGACGGACTACAATATCGAGGGCACGACCGTGAATTACGTCATGTGCTCCCTGGAAAATAAGGCTCTGATGGCGGCCTTCGACTACCTGACAGAGCAGGAGATCGAGGTTGGGGCGCTCGTATTCGATGGGCTGATGATCCATAAGAAAGGGGTTCCGCGCACCAGGCTGCCCGAGATTCTCCAAGGCTGCTCTCAGAGGGTGAAGGAAGTCGTCGGGGCTGATATCACCTTCACGGTCAAGGAGATGGATGAAGGGTACGACATCCCCACCGCGGCGACCGGGCAGAAGGGCTACCACTCAGACCTGCTGCTACGAAAAGGCGTCTACCCCTACGACTATATGGATAGTTTCGAGAGACTCCAGGAGACCCAGCTCCCACCCAAGGAAGTCTTCTTCAGTACGCTCACCGGTGAGCATATCAGCGAGGAAGATTACGATCACGCTCAGAGGGTCTGGGAGGCCTTCGGATGCAAGACCATGCGCGATTACCATGACCTCTATCTCGAGACCGACGTGATATTGCTCACCGACGTCTTCGAGAATTTCCGCAAAATCTGCATGGAGCACTATGGTCTTGATCCGGCGCACTATTACACAGCGCCAGGGCTAGCCTACGACGCCGCGCTCAAGGTCAGCGGAATCAAGCTCGAGCTTCTCACCGACCCCGATATGATGCTCATGGTCGAGAAGGGGATTCGCGGGGGTTTGACCATGGTGTCTCAGAGATATGCTCGGGCGAATAATCCCTACATGCAAGATTTCGATCCAAGCAAGCCGACCAACTATCTGATGTATCTGGACGCGAATAATCTTTACGGATGGGCGATGAGTCGGGCCCTACCCACCGGAGGTTTCAAGTGGATTGACCCCTCGGAAGTTCCAGACCTCAGCACGCTTGGCGAAGAGGATGAGCAGGGATATATCTTGGAAGTGGATCTCGAATATCCCAGGGAGCTCCACGATCGCCACAACGATTATCCCCTCGCACCGGAATCCATGGTGATCAATGGAGTCAGGAAGCTGGTGGCCAACCTCCACGACAAGGAGAAATACGTGGTTCACTACGTGAATCTCAAGAAGTATCTTGCCCGGGGGCTGAAGCTGAAGAAGATCCACCGAGTCCTCAAATTCACCCAGAGCCCATGGCTGAGGGCTTACGTGGAGAAGAATACGGCTTGCAGGGCGGCAGCATCCACAGACTTCGAGAAGGACTTCTTCAAGCTCATGGTCAACTCGGTATTCGGGAAGACCATGGAGAATATCCGGAATAGGGTGGACGTGCGGCTGGTCAATAGCGAGAAGATCGCCCGGAAGCTAGTGGCCAAGCCCAACTTCAAGCGTAGGACGGTCTTCAGCGAGGATCTGGCCGCCGTCCACCTGCATCGTACCAAACTGGTCTTCGATAAGCCCATTTACTTAGGATTCTCCATCCTTGATATATCAAAGACCCTGATGGCCGACTTCGTCTACGATTACCTCAAGCCTCGGTATGGCGACCGACTCAGCATCTGCTATACGGATACGGATAGCTTGATCTGCGATATTCAGACGGTAGACGTATATAAGGATATGGCGGAGAGCGTGCAGCAGTGCTTCGATACGTCCAACTATGCCCCAGACCATGCGTCCGGAATCCAGGTCGGCGTAAATAAGAAAGTGCTCGGCAAATTCAAGGATGAGTGCGCCGGCCAACCGATGACCGAGTACGTGGGTCTCCGGCCGAAAGCATATGCCTTCAAGGTCGATCGCGAGGAGTGTAAGAAGGCTAAGGGTGTGAAAAGGAGCGTGGTCGAGACCAATCTGACCTTCGCCGACTATAAGGAGTGCCTGGATACGGGCAAGGATAAGTATCGCTCGATGAATATCATCCGCAGTCGGCTCCACCAGATTCTCACCCTAGAATCCTGCAAGAAATCCCTCTCCTCAAACGACGATAAGCGGTATATCCTGCCGGATGGGATCCATACCCTGGCGCATGGTCACTACCGGATATAATAAATGAGCAGCATACGAGTGCATGGAACCCTCCTCCCCCATAAGCCTCTTTCGAACGTAGAGCTCGAGGAAGCTGCCTCTGCCCTAGGAATCCCCCACTTCAGAGGCGTATTCATGCGCGACGCCCTGCCACCCACCCCCAATCCCATCGAATGCGGCATCCTCAATCACGACGATCGCGATGGCCCCGGCACGCACTGGACTTGCTGGCATAAGCGTCGAGGGCTCAAAGTCTACTTCGATCCTTACGGCCTGCCTCCGCCCGACGAGATGGTAGGCTATCTGCGGCCGGAGATTCGATATAATACCGATGAGATCCAGCGGCGCGGCGACGTGGTCTGCGGGCACTTTTGCCTGCACGTCCTGAAGCTCTTATCAGAAGGTCGGACGCTCGAGGAGGTGATCTTCGGACTATAGATAAATGGATAAGTTTGGATCTCACTCGAGAAAGCGCATGCCCATCTGGCGGATGCTCCAGGATCTCGATATGAACGATAATCGGATCACCAGTCTGGGATTGCCGAGGGATAGCTCAGACGCGGTCACGAAGCGATGGGTCAATCTCCAGCTAAAGGATGGCGTGAAAGCCATAGATGAGCTAGAGGTGGAGCTTGGTGCGACTCAGAAATCCATCGAGGCAGAGAAGAAGCGTCTGGATCGCATCGAGAAAGATGTGGTAAAGTGCTTACCCACGGCTGGCGGTGAGATGAATGGTGATATAGATATGAGGGGGCATGCCATTCGAAATCTAACAAAAGGGACGGAAGCAGGCGAGCCAGTCACGAAAGGATGGTATGCAAAGAACTGGCAGGAGCTGGTTGCAAATATGCAGGTGAAGATAAACGCCGCGGAATCTAAATACAAAACCCTTGAAAATCAGATGTTCGTCAACCAGGAAAAGATTGATGCCCTTGAGACTTTTATCAAGCTGAAGCATCACACAACTGATAGGGTCGGTCGGCGCTCGGTGAGTGATTCGACCGATTATGAAAGAGCGATCGATGCAATCAAGAAAGTGCTCCCACGACGGGGCTAATCCTCTTTCAAGACTTTCTGGTCTCCCTTGATCGAGACCGGAAAGCCTGCTTGGATCATTGCAAGTCGGACTCCCTGATCCAGGAGTTGAATTCTTTGGGATACCCTCTCCACTTGACGTAGATTTCCTTCGTCCCTCCCCGGGTCCGCCGGCGTAAGACTTTCTCGATGCGATAGATATCCTGGTCGGTGCGCTGGAGCTCGGGCTCGTAGAAGGATCCCTTGATTTCCTCACCCTCGTAGTCTTTGAGACGATAGGTGGGCGGCTGCGTCGCTAGGGTCTGGGAGATGGTAAAGACCTCCTCCGTCCAGCGTGGAGTATATCCTTTCTCGAAGGTGCCCTTCTTCTTGGTGATTCGGACCTTATCGCCGACGTCGAATCGCCGTGGCTGCATGGGTGGGAGATCTCCGTAGAGATTCCAGAAGACCTTAGCCTCGTGCTCTTTCTGGCTGGCGGCGGTGGGGGTCATCTTGATGGATCGATGCTTGGTGGTATTATACTGGCGGACGAGATCCTCCAAGACGGGAAGGTAGGCTCGCGTGGAATTGGCCGAGAAGTATTTGAACATCTTCTCCTTCATGGTACGATTCCAGCGCTCCACCACGCTCGATTTCTCTTCATTCTCCGTGGAGTAGAGCTCGACGCCGTGCTTCCGGAGAAGATCCTTCATCTCGCGATTATAAAATTCCATGCCCTTATCGGTCCATAGCTTCTCAGGCGTGCGATCCTTGAAGACGGTCCGGAAGGCATCTCGCACCGTGGCGCCTTTCTTATCCTTGAGCGGCACCAACCAGCCGTACTTGGAGAAGACGTCGATGATGCTCAAGAGGTATTTGAAGCCTCGGTTATCGCGGGAAAAGGCGCTCATATCTACGAGATCGGCAGCCCAGGTATCATCCACCCCACCTACCACCACGCGACGCTTCTGAAATTTACGTCGGACTGGCTTATGCAGCTCTTCGGCTAGCTCATCCGACCACCGGACTTTTTTTTTTCCCCCCACGCCTAGTCCAAATCGTGCTTTGGTACCGATGATGGGTTTGACGATACCACGCTCGAAGCGCTCGCGTGCAGTGGGATTGGGGATGGCATCGAGGGAGGCTAGCATCGTCTTATCGCAGATCGAATTGCGTGCGGCCGTATCCTTATGGTTGGCATAGCAAAGATCGTGGCGATAGGCGGCCTCATCGACTCGATTGATGGGCCTCGACCAAGGTTTGGGGGTGCCGTCGGCATTGAGTCGCTGGCTGAGTCTGGTCCCTGGACCGGTAAAATTATGCCCCGGCAGATGCATCTCGACGGGCAGACGATTGATCATCTTATTCATGAGTCCGGCGCCCCTCTCCGTCTTGATGAATTGCGACTTTCGCGTGCCGCACTCGGCGCAGGTCCCTACCTTCCGCCGCCGCCGTCCGTCATCGCTCGTGATCACGGCACGATTATTCGTCTCCGTCTTCTTCTTGCACTTCAAGCAATACATTCCCATTTTATATAGATAAATGGACGTTGAAGACCTTACCTACGATGAGCCCGCCGTAAGTCGTCGGCATAATCACTATCTCCTCCCGCAGCGATCCATCCGAGGTCTGATCATCGGGAAGTCAGACTGCGGCAAGACGACGCTGCTGAATAACCTCCTCTTGCGCGATGGGTGGCTCGATTACGATCGCCTCTACGTCTTCGGAAAATCGCTCCACCAGCCCATCTATCAGCTACTGCAGCGGGCTCTTGGGAAAGGATTTTCGAAAGACGATATCCGCGACCTTCTCTCCATCAAGGATCGCTATCCCCACTCTTTGGTCGACGTGGTGCAGGCGATGAAGCCACCGCCCAAGCCTGGCCGTATCGAACCCTTCTTCTTCGAGGAGGCGAGCGACGTGCCCGATCCCCGAGAGCTCGATCCCACCCGCAAAAACCTCATGGTCTTCGACGACTTGATGCTGAGCAAGCAGAGCAAGTGCGAAGACTACTACGTGCGCGGTCGCCATAATAACGTGGACTGCTTCTACCTCTGCCAAAATTACTTCAAGCTCCCGCGGCAATCGATCCGGGAGAATGCCAACTTCATCTGCCTCTTTGAGCAGGATGCCAAAAATCGCGATCATATCCGCCGGGACCATTGCGGCGATCTCACCCCGGCTCAATTCGATGCCCTATGCGATCACTGCTGGGCCAAGCCTCACGGATTCATGACCATAGATCTCACGAGCCCCAAGACGGCTGGGAAATATCGATGCAATCTAGACGATTTCTATCGAGTCTAAGATAAAGAATGGATCACTTTCAGGAATTTTTCCTTGAGAATCAACGGGACTTGGATCTGGAGAATGCTCCGCAGTCCCCACCACGATCACCCCCTGAATGCGAGCACCAGTGGGAGCGTATGCTTATTAATGGTGAGATCCCGGGATATAGCTGCAGTCAATGTGATGCTGAAAGATATGCTCGCCGCATCGATGATCAGGATTTCGAAGGAAGGACCTATAATTCCCACTCCAACCGCCAACCTAAGCCGCCGCCCGGACCACCGTGCAGCATCAAGACCGTCCGCGGCCATCGGTGCACGCATTCCTCCGTATCGGGCAGTGATAAGTGCAAGAAGCATTTGAATCTTTTCCCCGAGGCATGCTATCGGTGCGGTGCTCAGATCGCTCGCGGTAAAGATTTGCGTCATATCCACGACGAGATTATAGCCATACCCAAATTTGCCATCCTCTGGTCGGGCGTAAAAGTGAGGATAGTGGGGGAGTACGATATTAAAACCGCGAAGAGAATCAGCCGCGAGCCCTACTGCTCTTTCGAGTGCCTCTTGGATGCGAAGTCTCCGTATGAACTTCCTCCACGCTGGCAGGCAATATTCAAACGCTAAGGGGCGATCCATCCCTTCGGGAATCCACGGTTTTTCATCCCGCTGAGGCAGGAGGCAAAAAGCATGGGAGAATGATCGATCAAACGCTATGTGGAGATCGATCCATCGCTTAGGGACGTTCATTCCAACGCTATGGGGCGATAGATCCATCGCTTAGGGGCGTTCACTCCAACGCTATGGGGCGATCGAACCATCGCTTAGGGGCGTTGGCGATGCTATAAATAAATGACGTTTATCAAGATCACCGATCCCAAGCAGCGTGAGGCGCTTGCCAGGGACTTGCAGGAGACCAAGCGTAGCATCCAAGCTAGCGATATGCAGCGTCGCCTAGATAAGATCGGACTCAGCCGCGACCTTTCCAAGATATTCAAGCCCGTGGTCGAGACGCAAAAGGATACCGCCTCCCAGATCACCAAAAAGATCGAAGATATCCCACTCGCTCTGCCCACCCCGGTGCCTGCCCTTCCCCCTCCTCTCCCTGCCGACGAGGACGATGACGACCAACTTGCCATCGAGCAAGCATTGAAAACTAACCTCGGTCCGCGAGCCGCCCACTATCTTCAGCTCAGTATGACTCCCCAGGCTGACCATACCTTTGGATTGCGCGTGGAAGACGATACCATCATGATCGGGAGTCTGCCCGTCACCTTCGATGGAGACGATATATTCGTCGATGGCGAGCGCTATAAGGGTACCCCCGGCCTATGGGAGCTTATGGTCTTGAAGCATCCCAAAGATTTCGACGTGGAGGACTTGCATACCTATGGCGATATCCTGCGAGCATCTAATGCCATGTATCAAGGCAACTCTGCGCTCTCGCAGACCCCCAAGGCCAGCAAAAGCCGTAAATGGAAGGAGATCGTCTCGTATATCTATAAGCAAGATAAGTATGGGAGTGGGGTATCGACCATCTTCCTTCCCACGTGCTTCGATCAATTGCTGGACCGTCTCGATCTTTGCGCTGCCGCCTACCAGGCTGGGAATAATGGGGTGCGCAACGAAATCGTGGCCATCCTCGACGCCATGAGGAAGTCCGGTCATATCAGCAGGGAGGAGTACGAGAAGCTGCATCGGAAGCTCCTCTAAATAAATTTACGATGCCTTTAGTAGTGAATCACGGTTATCGCCGGAAGTATGCCGTCGGCGGACGAGGCCTTTTCGATACCATCGCCAATCTAGCCGGAAGGGTGCTTACCTCCTCCGCCGCCAAGACGTTGGGTAGCAAGGCCGTGAGCGCCGCCACCAATGCAGCCCTGAAAGGCGTGGAGAAAGGTGCAAGCAAGGCGGTGGACCACGTCGTTAATCGAGTGACCCGCAAAAAGAAGCCTCAAGCACCACCCATCAAGTCCAAGAGGACCTCGCAGCAGCAGGCCCGTCTCAATAATCTCATCTCGGGCGGGGGCATCGCCACCATCCACGACTTCGTCCAGCGCTATAGATAAATATATGATGGCCGATATGCTCTCTATCACCGAAGGACTAACTTTCGATGAAAGTCTCCAGGAATATCAGGTTCACGAATACGAACCTCAAGCCGGGGCGCAGCTGAATAATGCCGGCGCAGAGATACGCATCAATATCGAGACTCAGGATCTCTTCCTCCATCCCGCCGAAAGCTATCTCTTGATCGAAGGCCGACTTCAGAAGAATGATGGCACTGCATATGCCGACGGCGATCTGGTATCGCTCATCCATAACGGTGTCATGTATCTCTTTCGTAGCATCAGCTACCGACTCTCCGGCCAGCAGATCGAGCACCTCAACGACCCCGGCATCGCCACCACCATGCTAGGAATGTTGACGTACCCCGACGATTTTTCCAAATCCCAAGGCCTCAACCAGCTATGGTTCAAAGATTCCACCACCGATGCCGAGGCAGATAACGTTGGATTCGCAGCGCGCCACGGATATATCATCACCAAGCCAGTCAATAAGGGATCCTTTTCCTTCTCCATCCCGCTCAAGCACGTTTTTGGCTTTGCCGAGGACTATGATAAGATCGTCTACGGATTCAAGCACGAGCTCTCCTTGGTGCGCGATTCGGATGCCAATGCCATCCTCCGAGCCGCCGCCGTCAACGACGTGGCCAAAGTAGTCTTGAGCAAGGTCTCGTGGTTCGTCCCCCACGTCATCCCATCCGACGAAAAGAAGCTGCGGCTCTATAAGACCATCCAGAGCAAGACCAAGATCGATTGCGGATTTCGCATGAGGCAGTGCGACTCCATAGCCGTGCCCCAGACCTCGCAATTCCACTGGCGTCTGACCGCTAAAAGTGGACGTGAGAAGCCACGATGGATCATCGTCGCCTTTCAGACTGAAAGGGGCAACGACCAGCTGCATAATGCCGCCGTCTTCGACCACTGCCGATTGCGAAATATCCACGTGACCCTCAATGCGGAGCGCTATCCCGCCGTGGACTTCAATGCCGGCTTCACCCAATGCAGGGTCGCCAGGGTCTATAAGGAGGCTGCCGAATTCCGCAAGAAATTCTATAGCATGGAAAGTCTGCTCAGCAATGGCGGCATCAATCCCTCCGACTTCATCGATCTCTATCCCCTATTCGTCATCGACGTGAGCCATCAGTCCGAGCGGCTGAAAGAGTCGACGGTGGATATCCAGATCCGAGCCGACTTCGAGCGCAACGTCCCTGCCAATACCCAAGCCTTCGCCCTGATCATCTCCGATCGAATCCTCCAATTCGAATCCGACGGCCAGAAGATGAGCGTCGTCTTCTGAGGAGGGTTAGATAAATGGATGCTTCACTTTTGCGGAAAATCGCCACCAATACCGAGCCCAAGCATGGGTTCTCCTTCATCGTCTCTGGGAACGATAGTCAGATCTTGACTCGCTTCAATCCACCCCTCCAGCTGCGCGAGGAGAAATCTTACGAGATGGCCCTCGTGAATCTGGAGACTTATTACTCCATCCCCAATATTCATGTTGGGAATAATTCCTTCCGCTACTCTCCCGACGATGGCGCCCACTGGTTTCCCATCGCACTGAGCACCGGCTCTTATGGCATCGACGATATCAATGATGAGATCCAGCGGCAACTGCGGCTCAATAAGCATAAGGCTAAGATCCTTCTCGATGCCAATCGCGCGACGCTGAGAGCGACCCTCACTTTCGCTAGAAATTATCAAGTGGATTTCGACATGCCCAATAGCATCAGTCCGGTGCTTGGATTCGAGCGCCGGACGTATGCCTACGATCGAAGCACTAATGGCTACGCGGAAGGCGAGAATATCGTCAATATCATCAGCATCAATAGCATCCTGGTGAATAGCGATATCATCCACGGAAGCTACGTCAACGGCACCCAGCAGTCCACCATCTATAGCTTCTTTCCCGCGGTCGATCCAGGCATGAAGATCATCCAGACTCCCAAGAATCTGGTCTACTTACCCGTGACCCTGAGGACCATCGATCGCATGCATACGTATCTGACCGATCAAGACGGTCGCCCTATCGATCTGCGAGGAGAGAATCTCACCATCCGCTTCCATCTGCGTGAGGTATAAATAAATGGATTATCAAGAGTACGGTCTCAACTTGACGAAAGGTCAGGCAGAGAAGATTCAGCGTGCGGTAAAGAACGGTTGCCCCGTGAGCGTCCGATTGTCGCATGCCAACCTATCCGGTAATCATAAGATGTTCCTCACTCGCCGCCAGATCCAGCGCATCGCCAAGCTCTTGCAGAGCGGTAAGGGTGGTATGGTCTTGGAGATGAGTCCGAAGCAGGTGAGGTATAACGTGCAGAAAGAAGGTGGGTTCCTCCCCATGCTCGCAGGTCTCGCCTCTGCTGCGCTACCCATGTTAGCCAAAACCGTGCTACCTGCTTTGGGCGTGGGCGCATTGAGCGGTTTGGGTAGTGCTGCCATCCAGAAGGCAGTGGGATCTGGATTATATCTCAAGAGGGGTGGAAAAGTATGCTGCGTGAAACCTCGGGGTCGTGGTCTGTATTTGAGCCCAGACACTTTGCCCAATACCTACGGCGATGGGTTGTACTTGAAGAGCGGACGTCAATTCTACGATGGTAAGGGGTTGATCTTAGGCCCCAATAGCCCATTTAAGAGTATCCCCCTGCTCGGCATGCTCCTATAAATAAATGACCGATGACGTGGATGCTAAACTCGAGGATTTCCTGGAGTCCGAAGTTCAGAAATATGCCCGCATGCTTCGGATCTATAAGCGACTCGATAAGGTGGTCTCCATTGTCCAAGCTGCGGCCTCCATAAGCAGTCTGCTGCTTACCAGCGGCACCATGGGGTCTGCTCTGACCGGGGTTGGTGCCGCGGCGTCCCTCCCTCTTGGATCCCTCGCTTGCCTGTGTGCTACGACCGTCCTAGTGCTCTCGCTGATCGCCAAGCGAATCGCCAAGAAGAAGAAGAAGCATCGTGATACTCTCCGCTTGGCCAGATCCTATCAATCTCAGCTCCCAGGTGAAGATGGTGTGCCTGCCATCTGCCTGAAGAATTATTACGATGGAAAGGATCGTCTACGCCAGCCGTCGCCCCCTTTCAGCGAAGATCTAGCCAATCATTCCCAAGGCCCTCGCTGATCCCAGTCCTCAAGTATCTTTTTCCGATGGGTTTCCCCATCAGAAAAAGGATTCTCCCACGCTCCCTCATACCACTTCGAAGTCGAAGCATAGGCGCCCACTTTTCTTCGCCCTCTTCATCCCATGGTTGACGATCTGGAGATCTTCCCATCTCTTCCGCGGTATGCCATCCATCTCCTCTATCAATCTGCTGCACGCCCAGACTTTGATCCTCTCGCCTTTCCTCTCCAGCGTCAAGATCCTACTCGGCCCATACTTACCTTTCGTATCGTAGGTTCCTTCCACCTTGAAAACCTCCCAAGGCAGATCCCTCCACGGCAGGACCGGTTCGCGTCTGGCCTCCTTTTGAGTCTGTGCCCTCTTTCTCACTCCTCGTTGCTCTCTTCCTGACTGGAGGCCTAGCAATCGGATTTGCTGACCCATCTCTTGAGAAGATTCGGAATTCATGATTTATTGGATTTCCATTTTTTTTTTTTTTAATCTATTTTGGGTGGGT
>JAULBM010307995.1:0-14315 GCA_032357055.1 Geukensia granosissima | reverse complement strand
TTAGAATACCAATGTAAGAGATCAAAAGTGCATAGTCCAAATATACAAGACAAATTTGAAAAAAAAACTTAATGGATAAAACGAAAACAATATGAAAAAGCTTGGCATCCAGGAACCCCATTACAAAACAGGAGTGTAACCAGCAGCTCCGAAAGGGTAAGCATCAACTTTCCTGTGCGCAACAGTCGTCCTAAAATACTTTAACTCTAATCCATGAAGTCAACTTAAAATACCTATAACAGGTCTGAATTTAGTTGAGATACACTGATTACATATGGATCAACCAATTCATGATAGGGATCACAGAATTAAAGAGGGACGAAGTTAACCTTGATTGGATTTTTCCATATTGTAGTAATGTATGCGACAACAGCAATGCTATCTTTCGAAAATCCTGATGCTTGGAACAGGCACGCGAGTATCGAATCAACTGCAAAACATAAACCTCGTAGGCAAGGGAAGCAGAAAAATTACAAAAAATATGTGAAGTTTACATTAGGAGAGTTTAAGACATCCAGTTTAGTTTCGAATTTGTCTTGTATTTTTTAACTATGCACTTTTGATCTCGGGAATGGTTATTCCACTCTTGACCTAAACCGCTCAACAGAATTTTACCAGAACTGCACAACTTCTTTCTGAGAACCTATTTTGTTATTTTCGTTCTTTATTTTGGCCAGTCTTTTAATTTTGACAATGCCGGCTTAGTCCGCTACTCCCCTTCAACATAATTTAATTCTAGATGCAAAGATTCTTGTCACGAGGCAGTTTTGTACCTTCCAGTTTATCATTTCCCCTTTAGTTTTAGCATAGATGTATATAGTGATCGTGTTATTTGTTTGTTCCAACCATATCATAAATGTATACTCCGTGAAAACCACTGATCAGAAAAGCTTTAGGGATTATTTGTGACATGATAGTATTTCGCATCTCCCATGTGAGATTTGGACTCAAGCATAGAACCTGTTACGCAGTGAATGGTGTTGTTTTTATATTTAAGTCTTACTTTTTACACTGCTTCCTTATTTGGTCGATAGTTGGTAAATTTCATTATAATCGCATTTTATTTTGGAGCCTTGTAAAGCTTGTTGTAGGGTTGGATTATCAATTATCTAGACAATATTATCATTTTTTTTTACTTTTGAGTGTTTATTTATCACTATTCATTCAAGGGCTTCATTCAACCTGTTACGCAGTGGATGGCGTTGTTTTTATATTCAAGTCTTACTTTTTACACTGCTTCCTTATTATTGATAGAAGCCGTAGTTAAAGAAAACTTTGTGCCTTCATCATTTTTGAAAAGGGTAAATGATGGCTTTTAAACCAACGTTCTTAAGAGCTGTCACACACAAAAAAAAGTTTGCCCAAAACGTTAATGTCAGCTGCCGTAATATGGATGATTTTCTTTCTATGATCAATAAACTATTATCTTCACCGTAAGTGTTTCATACAAAAATAACGTGACAAACGTTATGATTTCAACTTTTCAATGTTCAACTTTCCGTTTATCGGCAGTTTCATTCCAGCCGATCCGGTGTATGGCGCACACTATTGATTGATTGATTGATTGATTGATGTGGCGTGTTTACCAATATAATCAATACTTATCACAGCTCATACATTTTTCAAGAGCATTTGTCCATTATAACGATTTTCTTGACAGAGCTGGGAGGTTGCCTGAGCAGGGATATGTTGCTACTCGGTTGAAGTCATCCCTTTTTACGGTCGACACTACAGTCTTGTCCGTCGGTTGCCCGAGTACACAAAAAACAGGCTTTTCAACCTTGAGGTTGAGATTCCATGAAAACCTTCCGATTTACCCTGAAATGACTTATGTCGGCTTTGAAAATTGAGGCAGGAACTGGTTACCCTTCCAGACCACCTGAGTGCACCTCAAGTTTTTCGTTGGGGTTCGCATTGTTTTGAGTTTTTTATTTTATAAGTTGATATGTCATGTTTCGTCTTATTTGTGTTCTCCAGATTACAATGTCTTTCGAATTTTCCCGTTTGTCTAGCTCTTTGTTTTTTATTTCAAATTCAAAGGAAAAAAACAAACAAACTTAACTTGTAAAATATATATCCAAAGACATTGCATTTTGAAGTCAGTGTCATCGCTATATAGGCGGCGCAGTCGAATGAACTGTGACGTAGGGATGACATTCTTGCGCGAATTTGGGTAACAGGTGTTATAACAAAATAACAAATTGCGTCAGTTGGTTTGTAAAAAACCGATGTGTAGACTCAACCGTGATTGATCTGACATTCATTATAAAAGAAGGAGAGATATTTTTAATTATCGTAAAACATATTTGATGGGTGGTCAGTGGTCAATGGAGATAAAGTCTATAAAATTCTGATGTTCTTGTTTGCTATTTGATGTCTCCCAAACCACATTATTGATGTTAAGTTCGCAAATATCGGGTAGTAAGCAATCGTAATCTGCAAACATTTTTCCTCAAGATATACAAAGATTAAAACCTTGTTTTCTCGTTTTATCGTTTAACATTTCACTTCTGTGTTCACAGGTTAACAGCGAAAAGATGCTGCCAGGTGTGAAGCCGTGTTGTATTCATTTTTTTCTTATAATGTCCCTTGACAATGTCCGTTTTTGGTCGAAAAGTTTATTTAGAAAAAGCTTTATTTTTATGGTCATGAATTCTGAAAAAGTCATGTATTTCTGAAAATAATCAATTAACAATAAAAATAACTCCGTATAATTCATACTAACAACAAATAACATTTATTTAAATTCAATTGTTCACATTAATAAGGTTTTTAGTAATATTTTTAGCATGAGAATAATTATTAAGGTAAAATATTTCCAACATTTAAGTAATTTTTTAGGGTAAAAAATGCATTTTTTACGAAAAATCACATATTTCTTGAAATAATCAATAAAAAATAAATACAACGTCGTATAATTCAAATGAACCACAAATAGCATTTATTTCAACTAACTTGTTCATATTCATAAGGTTTTCAGTCATATTGTCAACATGAGAGTAGTATTTATGGGGTAAAAATGCATTTTTGACGAAAAAATTACATATTTCTTACAGAATTCAACAAAAATTAATATCAATGTCATATAATTCCAAGGAATGAATTATAGTACATTCCTTTCAATATATTCAAATATAGTTTTTATATGAATAATAGTTTTCAATCATATTTGCATCATTTTAGCATTTTTTTGGGGAAAAATTCGATATATCTGCAAACCAATAAAAATGAAAAAAAACACTGTATAATTCGAATGAATTACATGTTTCATTTAATTCAGTTTAAATTTTCATACAAGTAATATTTTTCGAGCGTATTATCCTTATTTGAGTAATTTGTGTGTGTAGCGAAGGGGGGGGGGGGGGTAAATTGAATTCATTATGAAAACTCACTTATTTCTGGAAATGATAATTTTTAATGAAAGTCGAATACTTAAAATGAATGATCAATTGCCTTTTTGTTATATATTTTATATCGATAAGAGTTTTAAATCACATTTTCAAAATTTTTGGGCAAAATATTCTTTTTAAAAAAATACATATTTCGAGAAATAATAAATTATTAAATGGATAAAAATACCAGAGATTTATTATTGGAAAATTATTGGTTATTTCATGCAGTGGTTAAGCAAAAAAATATTGCAGTACACATGTTGATTGATATATAAAATTATGAATGTGAAAATTTTGACAGCATTTGATCAAAATGTCATTATTCACATAATCAATTAAATATATATTTAAGCTCTGAACAACCGCAGCTACTTCAACAACTAAAATATATTCAATTTAAACACGTAGTTTATATTAATAAATTATACATTTGGTTAAGATCAGAATGCGATTTTGAAAATTGCTTATTCCGCCACGGAAGATGACGCTGTACAGACTGCAAAAAGCAATTGTTTTTGTATACAATGTTTACGTTGTTTGCTATATTCCAATACAAAGATACAGTTGAAATTTTACTTGTATCTAAAACAATACTTACAAAAAATAATATTAAAATTTCCAGGCTGTCTTGCGTGGGAAGGGTAAAAATTCTAATGCAGAAACGGAAAAATACAGGTTTTTGTCGATTTTTCGTGACCTTCCTTGATTTCCATGGTCATATTTAACCTTATTGTTATTGTTGACTAGAAAAATGTATTGGACCAATGAGTTTTAACGTCTGGCGTTATTATAAGTTGTTTCCATTTTTAAGGATGCAAAATTTCTTGGGCTATTTTAGAGGCTACTTATTTAGCATGTTCAATTTATTTGTCGTATGACATTTTAATTCATTTGAAGATATTTCATGACTAAGGATAACAAAAGTTACTGTGGGATATTAACAATTACAACATGGTAATGAATTCACTTCTTTTATGTTTATCAAACGTATCAATAAGCTGACTTGATTAAAAACCTTCTGTATTCGAAAATGTCTAATCTAAATTGTTCGTTACTTCATAATGATGAATTTCTTTCTTAGATTCATCAAGCCCTTCATATTTGGGAGTTATATCAGAATTTGCAAACCCATGTTCCTCCGATTCGACTGAGCTACTTATACTAACTGTTCCACTGTTTCTAAAGCTACATCTGAAATCATCAAGTCCTTCATATTTAGCGTTTTCATATTTAGGCGTATTATCAAAATTTACCAACCCCTCTTGCTCCGATTCAAATGAGCTTCTTACACTAACTGTTCCACTGCTCCTAAAGCTCCATCTGAAATCGTGGTAACTACCGCTTTCGATTTCTTCATAGTCATCATGGACAACAGATGCTTCGTTCCCACTTAGTTCTTCAATTTGTCTGCAAGAAAAGATAGTTCTTAATACAAGACAAAAAGCCATATTTGAATGAACTTTCTCAGCTGATACATAATATTATCTTTTACTGAAAGTCTTATATTAAACAGCTTTCGAAGAAAATCAGACATTTGAAGAAATAAAATTTTATATTAAATATAACAGGCTGTGGTCATCATCTCGAATGTCGGGTTTGACTTGCCACAGCTAAATATTGTGGATGACAATTCAAAGATCAACAACACAGCAAAAAGGAGCAACATTTTCTTTTTTGACCAGTTTATGTGGCAGCAAGAGAAGCCAACCGCTGTCAAGCTTACTATGAAGTTCGTGAAACTTGTATTGAATTTTGTGGCAGTGTATACGTTATGCAAATGTTAGTGTGTGGTCCAAACCCTGCTTGTACTAGACTGACGCGCTCAGAAGATTTTTCCCATGTAAACTCACGAAAGCAGTAGCTCACTTTATTCCGACACAACAGTCGTGAATTTTGGCCGCCCATTTTTTGCTTGTAATCCCTTCTGATATGTGCGCAGTGGAGAAGCCGGAAAGAACAATTTTAAAGTCTTGTGTTTGACCAAGTGATTGCATATTTGGCACTTTCCACACCCGACGCGACACTCTATCCATTACATCATCGTGAGGGTCAAGAATTAAACTAGAAAAATCGAATTGTTTTATCACATATGAAACGTGTGTTAGGTTATCAATGGGTCGTGAATGTTATTTATATTTATATATCTTTATTTATATCTTACTTAGTTTAATAAACAGGATATATATATCAACATCATTTACGGCACTTGATAACATATTTGATATTGTATTATCTTAAATTTAAAAACATTGCTGTTATTGTTTTCCAATTGCGTTTAATGTTGCTTTTTAAAGTTAATTTTGCTTATTATTACTGTAATATTCCCATATGGCCCGCTAATTGCTTTATTTTAAATAGAATATATCAATAATATTACAAACAAAACATTTTTTGTCGTCTACAAGGAGTTCAGAGTTTAAAAAATTGTCACGACTGTAATAAAATCTAGAATGTATTTATTTTAAAAGAAAACATCATAGAGTTTTACTACTACAAATAATGTATATATTACGTATTTTACTCTACATTTTACTTATGCTTACGGTTCATGGGATGACCTGACTGTAGTATTTATGGCAACTGAAATTTAAAACATCGAATCTAGAAGATAATAGTTTCGATATTACAAAGTCTCCTCTTTATACTTAAAACACTCCATGAGTCTCTTTGTGATGTTCATTTTTTATTGTTGCCTTAAATGAGAGAAGTCAAATAAACACATGCATGAAATAAGTTCAGAGACTGTGCCATCCTTTTAAAAGTACTATTATTATTTATTAAAATTAAAACTAAACAATGATTAAAAAAGTTGTTAAATCGTCTATTGCGTTCATATAGTAAATACTTTTACCTCTCTGGTTTCGATTCCGATGAAAATACAATCCAACCGTAACAAATATAATGAATAGGATAAGAAGTACTATAGCTATAACAAACAAATACCATTCGGTGTCTATGTCAATTATTCCTGAAATGATACAAATAAGACTTTGAGGCAACCGTATTAACTTAATATGTCTCTTCTACAAAGTTTTCTTTGAAGTTCTTTACTAGAAAGCTGGAAAACAGTTCATGTGCAATATTTGAGTAATAACATAAGATTTTAACCTTTATACGGATCAACAGAATCGGGGGCCTGGGTGGCCGAGTGGTCTTGGTAGTTGATTTAAACTTACCTGTACAGATCACTGCATCCTATCACCTATACGGCGTGAGTTCGTGCCTGGGTTTGTACCATTCAAAAATGGGTTGCGTATAACTCGCTTCGCACCTGATAAGGTTTGTAAGTTACCTGCCCAAGGTCGGTGGTTCTCCGGGTACTACGGCTTCCTCCACAAGTAAAACTGACCGCCGCGATATGACTGAAATATTGTTGAAAGTGGCGTTAAACCCCAATCAAACAAAAAAAAAATATTTCATATCAAACAATGGTTAGGTTATAGGTAGACAACAAAAAGAGTTCGTAGCAATGTGGATTTGTAAGAATGGAACAACATAGTAATTTGTATCAGTCAGATTCAATACTTATGCAATACAAATGGCAATAAAGGGAGAATTCACATTCCACGATTGCTGTTTTACTTTGTTGATAATTGCAACCTCCTCACTTTTGTCAGCATTGTAAATCAAGGATTTGTTAACATCTTCGTTCAGAAATCTTCAGAATACAACAATGCGAATAAACGCATTCCAAAAATATTCCCTTGGTATATATATTTTATCATTTCCTCCGTTTTGCAATTATTGCAAAAATTTGAAAGATTTATGAACCGTCTTGTTGCTTTGATTTCTTTGCGTCCGTCGTCGTCTGTTTACTTTAAACATTCCGATCTTTTTCCCCGGTAGACCGATTGAAATCAAGAGGGAATTTTAGACTGCCAGTGGAACATTGCAGGGGTAAATTTAGCCGTGTTACTTGCCGCCTTCTGACCACTTAAAATAAACTGTTACAATGGGGTCTTTAACGTAGAACGAGGCATTTTCTAAACACGAAGCGTCTTTGACGTCTCCCTCTAGACAGATTGTGAATTTGTACATCCCCCACAACCAGGGACGCCCCTTTTAGAGGACTTGTTTCTCCAGGATGGACATACCTACATGCAATGCCTATTCTTTCACCGGCAAAACCTTTAAGAAGGGGAGTTCAAGTATAAATACATCCCACTCGGAACGAAAAGACGCCCAATTAGCAGGGGTTTTACCTGCAGGTGGAGAAACCGAACGGCCGATTTCTACATCCCGCGCCCCCTCGAGGATCAAACATAATAACGTGTTTTGATTGTTCTTAACTTTTAAAATATCTTGTTCTCAGAAACGACAGCTTATCAAATTATTTTAAGTATTTATAGGTGGTTCTCTATCAATAAATTACTTGCCGATCGAATTATGATGGCCACAACGCCCCGACAAATTTTAGAACTGTACCCTTTGGTACTTAAAGGTCCAGTGAACTGGTAAAACTTTGCCAATTGCAACATGACTTGACAGGAATGTTTTTGGGTGGGTTCTATCAAATTTTATTTGTTATTGCCGATTGGAATTTAATCATTATAGTGTCAGAGCCAATAATGTATTCTGATTGGCTGAAATATTGAAAATTTTCATCTTAGAAATCACTTTGCCAATTGAATTACTGTGTAATGAAGTGGTCATTTTGAATCTTTTGTTGATAATACATTCATGATGGTCGCCATGACCCGACAGTTCAATACAGGACGCTATGGAAAATTCTCGTGAAGATCATTTTGATCTGAAATGCGATTCCAGTTTGAATCAAACTTTTGTGGAAAGGTCGTTGGGTGATGCCTTTTAGGAATTTTATCTGATGACCTCAACATCGTTGTCGAACTTGCCTTATTTTAACAAAGACCATATTGGAAATTGATTGATTGATTGTCGCTTAACGTCCGGGTGCAAATATTTCGTGCATATTCAGGACGGAAACAAGTTAAAAAAACAATAAATCGATATGTAGATTGTGAGCAAGGGACCGGTAATGGGGAAACTTTTAGTAGACTGCCACTGGAAAGTTGTGGGTTGGAAATGGGCGGTTAATTTTGTCGTGTAAGTGGCAACCTACTAACCACTCAAAATAAGCTGTTACAAGGGGTCTTTAACGTGCTTAGGACGTGGCAATAACTAAACACGGGGCGACTTTAACGTCTTCCTCTGGACCGACTGGGAATTTATACACCCCCACAACTGAGACGACCCCTTTAGAGGACTAGTGCCTCCAGGATGGAGATACCTAGTGCCTATTCTTTTCCCGGCATAACCTTTGCGAAGGGGAGTTCGAGTATTTATACATACCGCTCGAACTAACGGACGCAGGGTTCTATCTGTAGGCGGAAATTATATTGAAAATCATAATAAATACAGAGGGTATGGTAATAACTAACAATTTTTTGTGTGAAAAATTATCATGATGTTTTTAAAAAACTACGCGCCTTTGATAAACCATTGACACAGTTGCCACTTACGATTTTTCCACCCTTCCCTATATACTTCACTTCCCAATAAATTTATTAAAAAGAAATTTCATATCGGCATTGGAAAAAAATACATCAAACATATTTGCTGTAACAGTGATCGAGCTATCTTCTCGGATAAAAATGTTACTTACGTACGCATTTACTGGACTAGAGCAGATGATTAATTCAATTAAATTTCTTCTGAACAATTTAACATCAGGTTTGGCGAAAACATTTAACAACAGGTTGAAGGAATTTCTATGGGTATCAACTGTGTCCCTTTTATTTCATACTTATTTCTTTACTGTTATGAATCCCAGTATATCGCTTAAGTTCACAAAAATCGGATTAAATAGTTAAATTTTATAATACTTGACGCTATCTTGACGATAAAGGACGAGGGTCGTTAAGGCCTGTTTTTTGACCCAAGAATTTGGATGAAAAAATGAAAGGTGGCTAAAATGTATTATTATATATTTTTGTATTGAATAATGTCTATAAAAAGAAATTCCGTCAAGAATTTTTAGTTTAATTAGTTCAAAAACGGTCACGTGTCACATGGAAGTTGTTTTAAATATTAAATTACTAAGAAATTACATAATTTGATACAATTTGTCGATTTTAATATATATAGATCGCACAAAAACATCACAACCAATCATTGCACAAGTAAAGATCTATCAAGTACAAATGTTTAAATATCTTCATGATGTTTTGGTGCTACCATATCTATTTTGAACAAAACACATCTAAAAATTCAGAATTTTTACATAAAATCTTACATTCTTGTTAAAACAGTCAAATATACCCTTTCGTTTTGTCGAAAAGGCGAAAATTATATAAGACAAAGGAATGAATTATTAAGACTATCATTAAACAGCATTTTTACAACAACTTCTTATTGTGTCACAAAATCTAAAATTTTGGCCAAATATTGGGCTTAACGTACCTACTCCTTTTCAGGTAATAACCCGGATTTCTCCAAATACGTCCCACCAAACAAATAAGCTCTTTCACTTTACTTTCAATTCAAAATTCAAGCAAGTTTATTAGTAAATTATAATAACTTTTCTTCTAAAAAACGGTGACGACAGGAAAAAGTGATTGGGATAATTATTTCATATTGTATATCAAAAGCATCAGAACCCCAAGCAATTTGACTGTCGTCAAAAAACCCAAGTCACATACATTGAAAACATATGTAATTAAAGAGTGTATTAACGAATACGCAGATAATAAATGTACAACAAATCTGTCTAATATCCTACCACATGTTACAATGTAGTACATTACTCCTTATTCGTGATATATTTAATCTGTTATTAGTATCTTATAGTACATCATTTTGTTTTTGTCATGTTGATGTATATATCAAGTATTGTTGGCCGAAATATAGATAAATGTTACTCCTAGGTAAAGTCACTCATCTGTTGAGTTCTTATTGCTCATACCCCGTTGGACCTAGCAATGACTGACAAAAAAAAAAGGCTGCTCAATTTCTTCTCCTGTATAGATACTAAACAAATGTTCATCAGAATGATGACAGTGGTGTAAAAATGCCATTCTATCAGTATGTTTCAGAGGACTTGCAATAGAGTAGGCGTAGGTTGTTAGTGCTCTGTCTATACCAGCTCCTAACCAAGCAGTCCCATTTTGGAATCCACCAGAAAAATTCAAATTTTCTTCTTGTTTCCCAATTTAGCTCATATTTTTATCACCCCGCTAAGCGAAAGTGGTGGGGTGAAATGTAGTCCGTCCATATGTACATATATTCCTCAATAGTGAGAGACGATATCCCGATCATAGACCGTTAATGATACTTGGTATCATGAAAGAGAAACCACTCGGGAATAAAATCTTCGAAATTAAAATTCAATCGCAATTGCCAAATTATGAGATAAAACAATGTCGCGATAAATAAGAAATTATAAAATTTTCTAAACTGTGAAAGCTAGGATTTTGAAATTTGTGTCACAACCAACAGGTCAAAAGAAACAGTATTAAAATTTTGGTCACAATCCTAAGGACATTGTTCTTAAGGGGGAAAACAATCAAAAACGATTGTCCAAGAAGCCTAACTCCTTTACACAGTAGAAGATAGAAATTTAGGACACCGATAACACCTGAGAAGATATCTGTGCCAAAGTTTTCCGCCACATCATAAACTTAGAAGAAATCTTAATATGTAAATAAATATACCTGCATGTCAGATCCCCTTCCTAAAACAAATGTATTGTTACTTTCTTTCTACAAGAGGAGTCTCATTGTCGTCTCCAGGGGTCGCTCCAACCGTCTTATTTATGAAATTACAAGAAACTTCAAAAACAGTTCAGATCCCCTTAACCATATTTTTACTTTTTATTGAAATATCAATTCAATAGTCATCCCAAGGAGTTGGCCAAAAACGTCTTAGTTTGAAAATTAAAACTAATCAGATCCCCTCCCCTAAACCATATATATCAAAATATATGTCGGAGAGTTGGGATGTGCAATCATACTTTCTTATGAAATTTTCCACTGGAGGTTAAACCAGTGTCTAAGACTTAAGCAGGGAATACTTCATCAAAAATGATAATACCTAAATTATGCTTGTTATATCTAATGTAGGAAAGAAGTATAATACTTCACTGTCATTTATCAGTTTAGTAAACTTAAAAGACGATTATTAGCAGTCAGTCAGTCAGTCAGTTATACAGCTTGACACAGACGATGCTGTGATACTCGTGTGACCTTCCATTGGAAATCTGACATATATATATTTAGCTGCGGTTCTATTTTATAGACTTTTGTATCTAATGGTTTCACGGTGTTAGCAAAGAAAACTTTCCATTTTGACAAAGTTCCATCTTTGAGCCGAGAGGTGATGATGTCACAATTCTAGTATTATCTGTATGTAAATTACCCAAACAAGACATTACAGAACCAGAGATTATACTGTACTTTACGACATAAAAATCCCTGTCTCCCATCTAGCTGAAGACTTGTTGCATTGTCAAATTAATATCTTCTTGAGGTCTAATAGTTCTTCTTTTCGATTTCGCGTTCAGTTTTGCTGAAAATGTGTTACCAGTTCTTATATTGTTGTACCGATGAAGTTGTCTGCACATTCAATTCACATAACATATGTGGCACTTGAGTTTAAAAGGAACCACCTTCAAATACAATAAATAAGCAACATTGGAACAAATCATGATGTTTTTGAAATGCAACCTTTCAATAAATCATGTTTCAACAGTCTCAATGAACATATCAGGAACAGCTGACTATTTAACAACAGAACTAGCTAATGGTATTCATGAAATATCAGCATTCCACCGACGTACTTGCCACTGACAGCATTATAAATAGGAGTTAAATGTTAATACTTATGTGTAGAAATTCTTGATGCCAAAATTAAAAGTGCACTTAAAACTTAAAAATGTTAATACAAATAGTTGTAGTTGATTCGTTCCTTTTTCCACCGCAAGTTTGACAAATCATACCAAGTAAGACTAAAACCATTTCTATATATTAACCCTGTTGGTTTAACAAAAGCGTAAGAATAAAAATTATATAATAATATAAATAATCATACTTAATATTGGGACCTGGCATAAATGTACCTCGACCATAGACTTTCGTATGGGTTGTTTATAACAATTATTACAAATGTACATTTAGACCAAACACAAATTAATAGTAATGCCAATACGTATTTATAAACCAAGATGCGTTGTTATTGAATATGCTGGTAAAACACAAAAAAACCTTTCTTGGTAATATTGTGTCCTACTGTTATTTAAAAATATGACTGTATAGTTTTAGTAACAACGAGTCATATTGCTGACAATTTCATTGTAAGTTACTGGTGGTCTTTATTGGGAAACTGTTGATACTCACGCTTAGAAGCCACAGGACATTAAAACAACTTTTACAGTCGATTCTAGAGATCATGTAGAAAAGTGCCACATTTTACGTGCATTGTTATATTGAACTTTGAACCATCAAGTATTGCAATGCTAATACAGAGAAACCAAATGAAGCGAAATTATTTAATTCTAGCTGTCTGACCGTTATAATTTCGGTGTTTTTGCTTGATCCAATAAATCAGTTATAATAATGGATCGTAGGGCTTGGGGTGGAGAAGTCCGACTCTGTTACTCTGCGTTGTTTCCACTTTGAAGTACTGATTATTTGTTTCCATTTCCTTATTTTTTTTAATGTATAAAAATAGGAGATGTGGCATGATTGTCCATGAGACAGCCACCCACCAAGTGACAGTAGAATGTAGTCTTTTTTTTTCTTAAGTATCACCAAGGGTGAATCGAGTGACTTTTCAAGAATAAACTCCGAACACCCTACCGACAAAGGCGAGTAAACAAAGTCCTGAACGATTTTTTCCAATAATCGCCACACTCGGTGGACCCACAACGGGTCATTGAATACTGGTATCTATACCCCATCAACTCTTTAAGCTGAATAATCAGGACTTTAATACTTTTGATTTGAGTACTTCTTTCACTATAATAAAACTTTGATCTTGGACTTCCTATGTTTTGGTTCTAAAATTACTCCTTGGAATGTACATATAGCATACGAAAATTTTCCATATCTATTTAACATTGGTTGTGTTCCACACAATTTCGGTGTTTTTATTATCGTTATATTTATAATCTTGACATTTATGTAAATAGAACGTTCTTTGGGGACTGTAATGTAAAAGAAAAAAGGGAATTGTCATTGTGATTTTTTACTGCAGTCTTAAAATGATGACAACCTTCTTTTAAAACATGCTAACCAAACAGATGAAGTTAAATGTTAGCTAATTCATGTGAGCATGTGAACGTCGTACCGTTTTTTTTTAAATTAATACTTTCTGTTAAACAAAGATCAATCGTTGATTGTGCATATTAATATTACCCTGTCATCAGATGTCCAATAAAGAAAACACTGTCAAAGATAGACGATAATAGCCATTTGATCTTGCTATCATTTGATCAGATTGATGTTTTATTTATTTGTCTAATATTTCTAACGACTGAAACTCTTAATTTATTCATATGAACGAATGCTCAAACTTTTACCGATCGCAGGTTCAAATAATTATTCGTGATAAAGCAGCTAGCTTTTAATTTGAATGTCTGAAGGTAAAATTATATTTAACTAACAAATTTCTGGACCGATTGAAACAACAAACATTATTTTAAAATAATGCTCGAAATAGCAGAAGGAAAACCAGGGGCGTAGCATACGTATATATGCAAAGTCACACTTATAAACACACTGAAAATCCCAAAGAAATGATAAGCATCTATATCTATCTATCTATCTATCTATCTATATACTGAGGGAAGGACAAAAATTTGCAGGTACAAAATTTATCCCTAACACTGTTCGGTTAATTTTCAGACGTTTATAATTGATTTCATGTTAACCTTGTATCATCTGATGCTTCAGAGATCCGGTGGGGGAA
>JAULBM010307984.1:0-14317 GCA_032357055.1 Geukensia granosissima | reverse complement strand
TTTTATTAGTTACAATTTTTCCCATGGCCTTTAACAAGACTTTATATGCACCAACAATTCTAAATTTCAATTGACCATTATGACCAGTATTGACCGGTTTAAACCAGTATTGACCACTATTGACCACTGGCCTGGTCAATACTAGTATTGACCGTTTTTTTGCCAACCTTGCATTTCATAGCATCAAAATGTTTTGCCCAGTGACCTCACCATTTTTTTCATAATTTCATCAAACACGCCTAAAAAGTAATGAAAGTGTCATTTGAAAGGCTTTAAGGAAATTCTGGATATTTCTCCATAGGCATTCTACTAAAACACAAGTGTAGACAAAGAAACGTCTCACCTGCAAAGTGAATGATGTGGACTGAGGAACAAAAATGTTGAGGAGAGGAGTAATACCTATTTCTAGCAGTTGCTTTAGTTGCAGGCTAGACAAAAACCTAATATGGAATATCAATTAACACCCTTTTCCTGCATATTTCTAAAAAACATGTGCACTGGAGCAGCAATTTCTTCTAATAGTATTTTCCAAATTAAATCTCCAAAATTTATCACAACCATTTAAAATCCTGTCATCTCAAAATAGAGCAGTGAACATTCTTAATTGGTGTAGGAAGCCTAGGTTCTTGAAGATTATACCAGAAGCTATTAAGCCACTATGTAAGCAGGTAAATAGACCTTAATAAACATGTCAGTCTTATTAAAATTTGACCATAAATTATTTTTCTTCTAATTTATTTTTGCCCATAGGGTCTACACATGTCTGATTAGGTCACATGTTTAACCTTTGTTTTTCTGACCAATTACATCATGTCTTATGCTGGCACGTCACAGCAGATTTTCTGTTGTGTCAGCGTAAGTAAGACTCTTTGTGATTGATCAGAATAAGTGGCCAGACATGACCCTTAACGGACTTGTGTTAAAAACAAGGGGGGAAATAAATACATAGGAAATGAAGGCAGGGTCAAATTTTAATAAGACTTTAAACAGGTAAAACTCCTTTATTAATGTAGGAAGCCTGATTTCCTGGAGAGAATATCAGAAATTTAAAAGCAGCCTAGCAGGTAAACAGACATTTAAAAGCAGGTAAATTATCCTTAACTGGAGAAGAAGGCCAGCACCAGACCTTTATCAGCGGGTAAATAGCAAACCTTAATTCATGCATTTTAAATCATTTAATTTCTTGTTTGTTGTTGCATTTATAATTGACTGCATACTGTGTATAGACTTCAAAAGTTAATTCTAAAACTGTTGGTTTTTAAGGTCTGTTAATTTGGTTTTTTTCAAACCAAAGGTTAGGGAGGAGTTTGAGCACTCTCTGGCATGTTTACTTTACCACAAAATATTTGTGCCTGTTCCAGGCCAGTTAAATATTGTCCAGTTGATGTTGAAGTTTACTTGTTTTACATTGTAAACCTACCTGGCTGACTATTGTAATTGAATTTCATAAAATTTTATCATGTGCTTCCTTGCTTTTCCTGTAACATACAATGCATGCCAGATCCAAACTCTGAAGCTGAATCTATAGATAAGCATGCATAACCTGAATCTATAGATAAGCATACATAACCTTAATCTATAAATAAGCATACATAACCTATCTTGACCAAGGTCAGAAATTTAAACAAAATCCACATGATCTTAAAATTCATCTTAATAAACTTATCAGTAAATGTTATTGTCAAATCATTATTATAAAATCTTTGAAAATGGTTTTTATTGGAGCTAATATTGACTTTCTTGTTAATATCATAATAGGGAACTAAAGAGTTTATACTTGTTATAACATTGTCTACTTCCTGTCTATATATATTTCATATTGGCATTTGCACAACCTTAGTTTTCTTTGACTTCTAATGATATTTAAGGAGGTTCGGGGGTCTAAATGAAAATCGATAGAATTTTTTTATACTTTGTCAAAAGATAACCTTTATTGTGCTGTTCGAAAAATTACAAACAAATATTTATGTCACCGGTCTCGTTTTCAAGCAACGGCTAGTGCAAAATCCTACATTTTCTGTTGATTATAAAGGGAAAGCTACATTTTTCTAGATATAGAGAACATAAAACGATAAATAAAATAGGAAAAGATAGCTTTTATCATATATTATCAGAAATAAAAAAAGAAAAATTAGGATCACCGATCTCGTTTTCTTGCTATGTTTATAAATCTATAATTCTGCAGTGCAATCCTTTATAAAATTTAGTTATTGCAGTTACCTCCCCTGACAACGTTCAATTTTTTAAATGTTAAAAGCTCTTTATCCTCTGTAAATGCATAAAAAACGAAAATGCCATTAAATGAAGAATTACAATATGATTATTCTTTGTTAATTTGTTAACAATGTGTTTTTCCAAGAAATATTATTTGCAAATACAGAAAAAGAAAATACCACAAGTTTGCGATCCAAGATGGCGGAAGACACCCGAACCTCATTAAAATGCAATGACGGATAATAAGAACCAAAATAGTGTGGTGTAACATGTATGATTAGTAGACTTTACATGTAAAACCTTCAGCAGAAACAGGTTTTGTTGTGAGTATCTTTCGAACATGCTGAACTTTAGAAATTAATAATATAGTAGCAGAGAATACATGGAATAGGCAAGATAAATTAATGGCAAACTTTTAATTAAAATACAATCTAAAATTTCAATTCTATTTGACAACTTTTAAAAAAATTGTACTCAAAGTAAAACTAATAATAACACTTTGGAAAGTGGCATTACCTGTTTAAAATCGAATAAAACTAACGTTTATTGCACATCCACAGATTTTGCTTTCATTTGTCCATCATTTCACATTTTCAAGATGGCTTACCGTTCGCTAATCACGTCGTACAAATATATGCAATATGCAGTGATTTAATTTTTATCTTTGTAAAACTGCATGTCACTAATCAAAGACTAGTCTTTTGACAGAACAAGTTAGATATGATCTATATCCGTAATATATTATATACAATGTCCTCAGGGAAAGCCAATACACTTTTGTAGATTAATAAACTTTTTAGATGATATTATACAAATAACTGATATATTGTGTACCTGCTTAAAATGCAGTGCAGTTTATTACAAGTGAACCCTTGTGGATGGGATGGTTAAGGACAATACGTTGAATAAGTGTGAATTTGAGGGCGTATCTGTTTACTTTTGACCACATGAAACTTTTAATTAGTGAGTTATATTGGTGCATTTCAGCAATCTGCAATTTCGTATAACTTCGATACAGCATGCGACCTCTATTGTACAAACCTGAGCCAAAACGGGCCGTGAAAGAAACCGCATTATCATTTTACCATTCCCAAAGGAACCTAGCCAAAACAAGACTGAGGCTTTATGGAAACAAAAAGCAGCAGAAGCCCCTGTTAGACCTCTTGTATGGTACCGGTGCCTCGAAAAACGTTTCGACTTTCTTATTTGAATAAAAGGGGGTTCTCTGAGTTTTCTCTGAAATGCTTCCAATTACACTGCATACATGTATGATGTACAGTTTTAATTCTGATATTTCTTCATGTTATAAAACAAGTAATCACAGCTTACAATATTTGACACAAAAAATCTTGATGAAATAGTCGAGCCACGTGATATTTTATTATTAAATAATTTTTAATCAAACGAAGGATTGATAGTCTATGAAAAAAAACAATAACAGACCAATATTTAGATCGATGTAAATTTGAAGAAAAATTTTCACGCTAACAAAACAAAAATAACTTTGTTGTTTTTCTTGGCATAAAAAATTTAGTTCTAGAGTTAAAACATTAACCCCGTAAATCAGTTTTGTGAAATAGAAAAGTCTTACCGTAAACGACCTGTGAAGCACACTAAACTCTCCCTTCGTAATACATTCCTACAAAGTGAAGAGGACAGTTTTATTTAGGATAAGAACATTATTGTACAATAAAATTGTCACCTGCCCGGCTCACCTGCCAGGTATGTTGTGTATTGATTTCAAATAACTATCTTAAGTTGGATTAATCAATATTCAATATTTATGATTTGTTGGTTACAGTGTAATATAATATTTAAATCAAATATGCAGATTTAACCGATTAGGAACCAAGTGTTAGATCAATTACAATTTCATCCTTCTGTGTCTCATTTTTTCATATGGTTGGATCAATGAAAATAAAAACGGAAGAGAACAACAACAGCTTCATTAATAATAATAATAATAATAATAATAATAATAATAATAATAATAATAATAATAATAATAATATCAATGTTATGAGGAAAACAACAACAGCATCAATAATAATAATAATAATAATACTAGTATCAATGTTATCAATATAAATTCGTCCCTTTCTCAATACTGGTTCCGTTTTCTTTTTTTTTGCATTTGAAAGTCAGACAAGTAAAATTGCCCATTAAAATGCTGAAGATCATGGACAATCTCCAAAAACATTTGTACCAGAACCTTGTTTTAAGATAATCAAGATGAGTTCACCGCTTTTCCATAGATTCTTAGGAAAGACTTCCATTGCATTTGACTCCATGATTGGCGGAATAAGTGAAATACATGTACATATAGAACATAGAACATGGGTGCTTGGGGACAGGAGACAGTAAATCCCCCCCCCCCCCTTTTCATTTTTTTGGTTTGACATATATGTATCCACAATAATGTGCCGTGCTGTAGTCGACTGATATGTATTGCTCCAGTCGACTATATGTATATACATATCAGTCGACTGGAGCAATCTGAGAACGGCACATACTATATGTCAAACTTTACAAAAAAATTTTTAAAAAAATGAAACAGGGGGAGGTGTCTCCTGTCCCCAAGCACCTATGATATAGAAAGAGTGTTCAAAAGGATGCTTGCAAATTCATAATTCCTTACATCGTTTTCTGCACGCTATTAATTAAACTATATGAAGAAAATAAATCGGACAATACTTACCAGTCAAAGTTACCACGTATGTGCAAAGATTTCCTTTCTAAAATGTAGTAAATTGATGAAAACTACTCAGTCAAGTTGTTGCCGCCGGCCGGGTGTTTAAACATGTTAAACTGGACAATACAATTGCCGTCAATGGCCGGTTTATTTTTTTTTTAAATTGTCTGCAAATTGCTTTTGTTGTGAATTTTGACACTTTTTGAATATACGGCTATTAAGTTTTTGAAAGTTACATCATTAATTTAATTCCGCTATCATTGTTAATATGGTTATTTTTCCAATTTGTTTTCGATAAATCGATGGGGCCTATATGGGGTTTCAAAATAAAAACAGACCCAATATTTTGTATTTATTAAGTAAATCATTTATATTATGACCTTTTGCATAATTGACTTTTTTCAATTTTGTAAATTTTAAGAATAATTGTTTTAATTAGAAATATATTTACCTTTAACCTCAGACAAAAAACCCTTGATAACCCCATTTAAGGACATTCCAAAGAAGATTAATATATGATTTTATCCGTTATATTTTGATGAGAAATCTATATCAATACAAACAAGGTGATAATTATAACCTTTTTTAATCTTATAGAGGATTTATAATGGAGTACGCCATCGGCAGTATTAATATAAGTATTTAGGAACAAACAAACAAACAAATACTTTATTAATAATCCTAGGAATGGAGTAGTATAAATATAATTAATAATAATATAATAAATATAATTGCTGCTTGACATCATTGACTCAATATATTTGTGATGTTTAATTCCAAGACTTATTATTTATTTAATAAATTTGCCAATTTTCAATAAATTTTAATTTTCCCATGTTTCTAACGTTTTCAAATTTATTTTTTTTGGCTTGCATAATTACCCAAAAATATTTGCAGGACCTGCAGTTTGAGAACAATTTAGGTGACATGTACCATCTTGTTAACCATTTTAGAACCCCTTCATACCGTTCAAGTTTTCGTCGCTTCAGCTTAATAAAAATATAATTAATGTAGTCCATGGAAGACCATTCAGTTAATATCACACGCCAAACTATGATTTCACTTTTTTTTTTATTTCTATCGTTTTTGAAAAATCTGGTTTACATAGCAAACACAAAGACAAGTTGAATGAATTGCTGTTTCGAGTATAACATATGTTAGCATCATTCTTATAAAAATGTCCGCGGCAAAGCGCTTACAAGATATGCATCCTCATTCTACCTTGTGCTCAAGTTCGTTGGGTCGTAATGTTAGAAGTTCAGTTATTTAATATGGGCTTTGTCCTCTTTCGTTTTGTTTTTCTTCTCGACATTGTTCTGTTTTCCACTTGTCTCCTCCTTTAATGATCATTCGGTACTTTCTTGCCTTCTTCTGTTAATCCTGAGGATTTTTCATAGCTTAAAATGTTCTTTAAAAATTTAGAGGCAGAAGTTTCGATCATTGCTCAGCATCAACTGACAGGAGAAATTGACAAAGAATTAGTAGTTTAATTAAAATGAGCGAAGTGTTGACATGCATACGATTAATTTTCTACATCAAGCGACCGAAAATTGTAGCATTCAACAGAAAAGAAATCCACCAATTATAAAGCACAACCCTCAAGTAAGGAATTCTAAAGCACAACTTTAAGTAAGGATATTGTTCTGTGAACTAGGTTAAGATCTCTCCGTGCATATCAATGCTTTACTACATTTTTGGGTTTTGTGCTTTAGAATTTGTGTGGTTTTAATATTGATAAAAGTACAAATAATATACATGGAGACATTTCAAAATTCATTAATTCAAATATGTGAAAATTTATGACCGATTTTATTTTATGAAATCAATACACTATCTTAATCTTTAAATGCTTTAGGAATGTTTATAACAAAAGAATTGATCACCGATGTTGTAGAGCTTCTTATTCTCTTCCCCGTTTCCCCACAACCAGCTTGTAAATACGAATGTTATGCCTAATTTATTTGTGAATCCTGATACGTAAAAACTTAACAGCGTCTGGAGTTGTGAAATGACTGTTTTAATATAGGTGGGAAAATAAAATACAGGAGATCTCAACTTCTGAAGAACACTTAAGTTCCTAAGACACGAGATATTGTCTTTTATCCCACCAAGATGTCGCCAAAATATCTGCGTTTAGAATAATCGCATTAAAGACGTCCAGCATGTAATGTTTCTTTCATATGTAGGACGATCTTGCATGGTATTGGCTGTGAAGTGGTTATACTAATAACTGAAAACATTTTTTGCGACGAATGACAGCATATTTTTACATTCTTTGTGCACATGTACGCTGATATGCCTAATAATAATCAATAACCAGAATAGTTAAGATGTCCTTAAGGTAAGAGAAAGAAAACTTTACCAGACAAAGACAAGTCAAAATTATTTTTTCCATTGTGCACTTAGAAAGAATATCAAATTCCAGTTTGGGAAATCATTTTATGGGCAGTCAACTTTGTTAATTAGTGATTCTCTTATAACATATAAGGTCAAGAACAGTATATAGCAAGTGTTTATTCGAAATCAAAGAGCAATGAAGTCCATCAGAATATTAATTGTGCCCAAATCAATCTCTTTTCTACCGAATAACTAGATCTGCCCAGTGGTTGTCATTTTTAAATGATTATGTTTTGTAATATTAATTTGTTGTTCATAATATAACATTATTTTTAGAATTCTTTGCCAGCTATTTCTGTATTTTGTTTATGTCTGCATCTGTGCCCGTTTGCGCACGGCTAGCTAGCTGCAATTTTGTTGCTATGTTGACAACTTATAACTAGACCGGTAGTAAAAAGATGTCAACTGGTCAAAACTATTGTAGCGAAGATATGCATCTAGCAAAAAGTTCTGCTGAAAACGGTGATATTGGCCTATTTGATCACATGGAGGTGTGAGCATTTTGAATGTAACTTAAATTTAATAAAGTTTGCCTAATCTTCCTATTTTTGGCCCTTGGCTCGTCTGATGGAGGTAAATCTTGAAAAAGCGCTTCACACACATTTAAATTTGGCTTTTGAATATTTGTCATAAACGTATGTAAGATATGAGTTGTTTCTTGCTAGCATATATTCCATATTCTTTCTTTAAAATATTGACCTATTTGAAAACATGGGCTATAGACGAAGAACTAAAATTGGAGCGGTATTCGTTGCTTGGGAATTTGTCGAAAGCATTTAGAAATATGTGTTGTAAATTCATACGCAACATATTGGTCTATGAAACTGAAATGCACTGTGTCACATGTTTGATCAGGAGCATTGTGGAAAGACAAAAAATGCACACCATATGACCTGAACTGAAGATGATATAAAAATAGGAGATGTGGCATGATTGTCCATGAGACAGCCACCCACCAAGTTACAGTAAAATTTAAACTTCTACAGGTCCCATGACAATGTTTAGTGATAGATTTATATGGAGTGGACTAAAAATGAAAAAAAAAAATCAAAAAATTACAAGTATCTAAACAAAAGACAAAGCGTTTTACCTCGTCCTCTTTTTACTTGATATGTTGCCTGACCTCAATCCTGGATCCACTATAGACTTAATAAAGTTTCTTAGGGGTGGGGTGGGGGTAGGGGAGGATGAACGGGCAGAATGATTTTGGAAATAAATATTCAGTCCTTGCGTAAGATTAAGATATATTCATACATAAAGCATGTCGAAAATAAATAATAAGACCATAGATTTCCTGTTTATAGATGTATTGTAATAGAGCATAAATAAGGACGAAAAGTTCTGCCTCTTGTCAATTGAAAAAAAGTTTGCGACCCCTCCCCCGATATTCAAATGGTCGTAGGGTGTTGATCATAAGCTGTTTCTTTAAATAATAATTATTCTGATATTTCATATGAAATAACATATAATAGGCGCCAACCATTCATAAAGAATATGAAAAATGTGCCAAAAGGCATTATCCTTATCTTACATATGTTCAAAAAATTCAAAAGCAAAACTGCTTATTTAGCGCTTTTCTGGATTTCCCTTATCAAGGGTGTAAACAAACACAGGAGCGTTTTTGTGAAGTCACATTCAGTACAAAGCTTAAATTTCAAGAGCTTTCCCATGCTCCACAAGAAAAGCCTGGTCTTAAAACTTTTCTAGTTTTTGTTCATTTTTAATTTTTATATTTTTGATCAAATGATGCACAAAACTTAGAAGGCTATGTCCTGTGTTTTGAAACCTTGTGTGACATATTAATTTAGTAGGCCTGTGTTAGATCCAACTCGAGATAAAATCAAATGATTTTCGTTAAAATCACCACATATACCACACGGATGTTCACCTCTGATGAAAGGTGATTTTTCAACGACAATGGTGCTATTAAAATATACAAATTTTTAATGTGTATTGCCCTTGTTAAACCAATATACATCGAGTTGATAAATATTGACTTTAGGGACGTGGGAATGCCTTTTATGAATGAATGTCTTGTCAAAAAGATATTGTAAGGTTTGAAACCTTGAAAGAATTTTTATTCAATATTGTCTAAATTTTTCTGTCACTACGTGATTGTTCAATATGCCGTATTTTTTATGTTCAGGATTTAAACTTATGAACACAAAGATGATTTCTTTACATATGTTAAACAAAAAACACTATTCCGAAAACTAAAGACTTAACATATGTTAAAACACAAACCACCAGACAGAAAACTAAAAACCTAGCATGTGTTAAACACAAAACACTATAAAGAAAACTTTACATTATACAGAAACACAAAACGTTAATCAGAAAACTTATCACTTTACAGAAACACAAAACAATAAACATAAGTTAAAACACAAAAAAAACTATACAGATAAGTTTTCATTATACAGAAAACAAAACAGTAGACAGAAAACTTAAACATTATACAGAAACACAAAACACTTAACTTATGTTAAAACACAAAACACTATAAAGAAAACTAAAGCGTGATAAACACGAACAATAGGAAAGAGAAGGCAGACTGAGATGCTTCTGCTTCAGTTGAGACACCCGCCGTGTCACTCATGCTGGAGGACTGCGTGGTAATATCTTTTCTCGAAGAGATTTCGGTAGGGTAAGTCAGCTGATTAACTTTGAGACCGATTGGGCAATGTTTGGCTCTCTGCAAGATTTCGCGTGGTAACTTTTCATCACGGCAGTATGTGGCTTGGCATGGTGGCTAAGAATACTTCTACGATGGAATTTGAACACTATAAACAAGACCCCGAAACACCTAAACGTAGAAAGAAGGAGATGTTGTAAGATTCATTAATTGTTCATGTATTTGAGACATATGTTAAAAGTTCAAATTAAAAAATACCCATCTACAGGTTCAACCTCCTGCACAGAATTCCTGAACTTCCGGTTCTTTCTTGTAACGGAGGGAAAGTTAGGGTCCTCTGTTGGGAGACTGCTACAGGCTACCTAAAAACTTTAAGTCTTTAAATATAAAAGAGATCCACACCGTGAGGAAAGCTGTAAAAACGCCCAAAATAAAATTGTGATACTATTCAAATGTAATAATAATCTTAATAAGCTTATACTTTTAAAACTAGAAACAAAGACATCAACTGGACTACAGGCTCATTGCTCTGAATAGGCAAGTACAGTTTTTACCGAGATTTAACATGTTTGTCACCATATTCAACAATGTTGTAAAAAAACATATAAACACTTATGGTTTACGTAACAGAGATTTAAATAAACATTGTTCCAGAATTTTTCTGCACTTAGATATCCACCCGAGTTTTTATCTCAAAATCTTATATTAGGGTGTGACGATAAATAACAGACTTATCTATTAATAATACAAGAAAACATAACAATGACATGGTAATCTTGACACGTCGGAAAAGTTTAAATTTAAAGACTTCAGAACAGTATCATTACACGCTGTTAAATTTCTCGTCATATGATCTGCCAAAGAGATATTTCTGCTCGTTTCGTTCATATTATTATCAGTTTGATGAATTTGAAAAGAAAATTGGACAACATCATAGATAACAGTGACAAAAAGTGAAAGCATGGCTGTCCCATGGACAATCATAACCACATTTCATTTTCATATTAGTTGTTTATTATAGATAATAATTGTTTTAGAATTTTTTTTCACTCATGAGCGTTTTCTAACATTCTCACAATTTTAGGGTTCTGTGTCCACACTTGTCCGAGGGACCACGGACAAGTGTGGACACAGGACACTCAACATAGTGAGGATGGTCTTCAAAGAGTTACACTATGATTCCCAAATACTCTAGAACAATATGAGACAGTATGATCTAGGGGAAAATGTCATGTAACTTGCGTGTACATATTTGTACGGAAGGGAAAAGTTTCTAGTCAATTAAAGACGGGCTCAGTAGGAAAGTTCTCTTCAGATGCTTTCGGAAGTCTGGCGCATCAGATAAAAAACTTATATGAGATATGAGCTTTTCAGTAATTGATGCTTACTTGATGCAAGTGAGAAACCCGTTGGCGTATCATAAAATGCATTTTTCGCGTTTGTTCCTAATATTTTTTTAAAAGATTTGTCATGAACAGGAAAATTGCGCAGCAAATATTTTATGAGCAAATAAGCAGAATACTGTAAAAAAAATAAATAATAACAAGTACCTTTAGTAAATATAGAAATATAAATAATCCACAGGCACTTGCATAAACGAGTGCCAGTGGAAACCCTTATAGCATATACTATTTTTGTCACCCAAAGTGAAATATGGAATGCAAATATTTTTAAAAACCTGTTTAAAATCAACATTAATCTCTTATAATATGAAAAGATGTTTAAATAAGAAATGTTCCCACAAATTTTTACAATTAACCTAAATTATTTGTACAGAATTAGGTTTTATAAAAATGACATGACCCACAAACTTTAAGGGGGTTTTGTGGAATCATGCAGGTTGGTACTAGGTAAAAAATAATTAAAAATTTAAATATAAAATGGAATTTGAGGATAACGCGTCCATTAAGAAGATAATCCCCTCGTGACCGAATAAACCCTGTTTTATAATGGTGCGTTAATTGGGTATTATCCTCGGGTGTTTACAATAACACCGAGTTTAATGAAGAAAAACAACCGGGTGCGGTGATATATGAAATTGGTTACGTATGGTTCAAAGGGTTAGGTCGGAATTTTAGGTTGTATAACTGTTTCTAGGTCATTGAAATGTTGGATCCATTCTTTTTGAAGAGTTGCATTTGCACTTAAATTTCTGAAAATTTAATTTATATAAATGAAAATTAACCATCAATTACCAGCAGAAAATTGGAAAGTAATGCAAAACGGTGTCTTCCCATTTATCCAACTTTTGAAAATTACCTATTCCCATTTATCCAACTTAAGCTTTGGGTTAATTAAGGTGTTGTTTGTTTGGCACTAAATGGGTGTTTTCAGTAAAAATGACAAGAAATAAGTTCCTGTGTGGTGTTCCAACTTAATAGGAAAATATGCTAAAATTGATTAAAATTTTAAACTAATTTTAAGCTAAATTTCTGATGGAAAATCTATATAGAATCTTATATATAAACATTTGATTAATTTGAATAACATTGATTAAAATTTCATACTTTTGAGATCTTTTAAAAAAAAATAAAAATGGAACAAAAACTAAATATCTTATGAAAAATTTATAAAATATTTTACATTAAATAGTTTTATTAAATTGTAATGAATAGAATGACTTTATTTTATGTTATTAAGTTGTAATTGTCAATCAAATAACTAACTTATTTTGAATTAAGGAATTGAGCCAAATTATTCATTTGATTATCTTAAATGTGAAAAATGTTCAGTTTCAATTATTTCTAATGATTTTGTTTGATAATCACACATCTTTGTGGACTTCGAGTCAGCAGCACGCAATGCAGGTGAGACTGACTTTCCTTCTTTCACCATCAAAGGCTGTCTATTCCACTTCTGTCAACGCTTATGGTAAAAAGTACAGACTCTTGGTCTGACTGAGAAATACAAGAGCAACCCGACTCTCCATCAACATGTACGCCAAGCAAAAGCACTACCCCTAGTACCACCGACTAACTCAGCTGAAAGACAGACTTCATCAAGAACAGATTGACGTGTACCACTACAGTGACGCAGTCTCCCTACTTTTGAAAATGGCTGAACATTGTTATAAAATTTCGTATCAATTATGTATAGTGCTGATTATTTTCAATATTTTTATGTTATGTATGTTTTGTATTTTGTTTGTTCATGTTTTGCGATGCTTAATATTTTCTTAAATTTGATATACCAAAATACAACAGGTCACTAATCACAAATATAAGAATAACTGCACATTCAATCATTATTGATACAAGAAGATATTGTAAACCCAAAATTGCAGCAAATTTTGCAAAGATCAAGTTGAAGGTGAAATACACTTCCTGTTACACTTAATATTATCATACAAAATTATTACTCTCATGTATTAAAAGTAACAAAAGAATGTGAGAAAAAAAATCACACTTTACGTTTACTTCATGTATTAAAAAGTACAGAAAAAATATCCAGGCTTTAAATAAGGGTTGTCATATTTCAATAGTCACCTAAGCCAAGCTCTAATTAAGAATCCTTTGTTCTTAATTACCTTTGATCTCATTTATCTAACTTATATTTTTTACCTGTTCTTCCTGAAATTTCAAAAAGTTGGATAAATGGGAATGAACCTGCAAAACATTTAATTTCTCGGAAGCTTAAAAATGTCCGATGACCAAAAAAATCACATTGAATTAATTATTAACAGATAATTGCATTTTTATATTTAAAAATAGTTACACCAAGCCTGACCTAAATGTATGAAACTGCATTATAAAGGGCTAGTCCAGGGCGGCAAAAATAACTGCCATTTTCGAGAATGATAAAATATAACAGTCCGTGCTCTCTTAACCTCATATGTTAGGGGCTTAGAGCTTTAGGGAGAGAATATGACTAAAAACCCCAACCTCCACACAAGGACACAAGCTCGCAAGCTCAACAATTATCCACGGAGTCTGAATGTGGAGCGGACATGGCCCTGAAACGGAGGATGTCAAAACCCCTGACTATATATATATATAGTGAGGAAGGTTATCCTTAAGCAGAGTCTCCTGGGAATTGTTTTGGATATTTGAATCTGAACATCACTATTATGAACTTTTGACGTGATACGTGCAGAATTCAATAATTCGAAGCCCCATTGCAATTATAATTATATAACATATGATTAATTAAAGATTCATTTGTAGCAAACCTAATTCAAAATTGCCACATACCAATTATGAGTCAAGTAAAAATACCATAATAATCTGGCGGATATATAAAAACAATCATTGTGGGAAAATATGGCCACAGTATGAATTTTTTGTGCAGACAGGATGAGGCAAAATGAAAAACAAACCGCCGAACCTTCAATTATATGGCAAGTCTGTGCTTCTCTGGTAAGCAGAGAAAGCTACAATCCT
>JAULBM010307973.1:0-14317 GCA_032357055.1 Geukensia granosissima | reverse complement strand
CAAACATATTACTGTGTCAAAAATTTGTATAAAAAATTTTTGTTTCACTATGCCATATAGGCGGGGGATTTCAGAACTCTGTTCTCTTTTTCTTCAAAATTTATTGCTGGCAGGTGGCCATTTTTAATTTTTTTTCTGTGTATTGTCTTGAGAAAGATTAATATTCATCAAGATTTCATGATTCCATGACTTCATTCAGCTCAACAAATCTAACCTAGAGATTGCCAAAAGATTAAGACCATCATCAACTGATGACCAGATTACTTTTCAAATGCAATATTAGTGACAAAATTTTTTATTTCACACAATTTATGACCGTTTTACGATGTGTTCAACTGGCGCTATCTTCAATTCTGATTATGTCACCTTTGACCATAATAAAAATTTGGACTGTTTTCAGTGCTGATAGGATTTTTTTCCAGAAATAAATATGATCAATGTGGCGCTAAAAGAGAATGCAGCAGGGCCTAAGAACTAATATATTTTTTTTATTTTGCATTTTTGTTCCATTGTGTTTTTATTTATAATTTCTTTAATAAATTACCATTGAAACATGTAAAAAATAGAAGATAATGGTATTTCAGATTGAATAATTTTACTCAGTTGTGTGTAGATATAAATATTTTTAAGCAACTACAGTGGAATTTTACTTGAATACAACTTAAGTGATCCACAGATCAACATTCATCAGATTTTTTTCAGAAGAGGGTAAAAATAGAAGTTTACATATCACTTTTTTGTCAGATATGATGCTTTTATTTTTATGTCAAATTTTCTGTTTTTCCTTTTTTAGATAAAGCAAGATCAAACAGATGAGCAAACTGTTGAGTAAGTTAAGTTAAAAACTTACCTATGCTTTTTCTGTATATAATATTGTAACATTCTGATTTAACTTGAGTTAAACAGAAATTATACAGGCATTACAATTATATAACAAAACTAGTTAGTACATTTGTAAATTGTGACCAGAACCAGCAACTCAATTTTGTAATCACAAAAAAAACTGTAGTGATCTTATATTATCTTTGTATACAGTCTGTATGGAAGAAAAATGAATGTCAAAATGTGACTGGAGTCATGATTTATCTGTATTACTCTCGAGCTTTCATGTTTCACACAATATTTGTGTGGTACAGAAAAAAGTACAGACTGTTGCCTATCGATCTGTCTGTCAGACTTTTTGTGGTTACTAGATAATAACTTAAGAACAATTTTACTTTAATCTTGCAACAAAGATTTATGACAATAAGATACAGACATGATAGAAACTGCAGAAATCACATTAATATTTTATATGGTTGATAGAATTAACTGGTATTTCTTATTATTACAGAGGTCACAAAATGACAGAAAAAATGGTGAAAGGATCTAAAGACAAAAATGATATTGATTGTTGTAAACTACCAACAGTCCACAACAAGGGATTCTCAACATGGATGCAAAATCGTTTGTTTGGAACATTGACAGACTCGGAGCCAGTTGAGAAAATAATTGACATATTGTGGTGCATGGTTGTGCAATATTCAAATCAGAAATTGGTCGAACCAAGTTGCGTTGTGTTAACTGAGAGACGAATTTTCATTTTACGGATGAAGAAAGGAAAATCAGATTTCGAGAACATTCCTGACATGGAAACATTTTACATTATGCCATTGTCAAATATCCATGAGGTGTTGATTGGTGCATGCTATTCTTTTATTCGATTAGAAGAGTCATTTGTGTCCTCAACAGGAACATTTGCATTAGTTGTTACAGATGCTGATGCTGGAAAGGCATTTGCAGATGGAATAGAAAATGCATTGAGGATGGACCAGGCAGGTGCGGGAATATCACCCATTGCCAATCATTCACAGTATGGTGATCTTGCTAAGCATATTTTTCAACTTGAAGATGAACAAGGCTTTTGCACAGGGCGTTTGGCATTTGCAATGTGTGTTATGATTGCAGGCATTGACCAAATGGCATTGTTACTACTCTCTGAAAATAGTGTGTATTTAATTGATCTAGATTGTCTGTTCTGGCCAAAGCCTTCATACATTAATGTTTTAGAGGACATCAAATCACCCAATTTCACATTCCTTCAGAATCATTCCATAATTAACAAAATCAGTGATATTACTATTAATATAACATTTAAAGAGAAGCAGGTGACAAGGAAAGGTAGCCATGATGCACATCAAAGTGAGGTTAAGTTTGCGAAATATGGATTTTCTATGATATTTCATGAATTAATTGGTCCTGTTGGTTTCCATGTTTCATTTTTTGCAACAAAATCCAGAGACACTTTTTTAGACAGGTTAACAAATCTTAGGTCTGAGCATGCTCACCAGATGTCACCTTCACATAGAGAAGAACCCGAAGGTGGGAATGAATCATCTGATAGTCAAGATTCTTCATCTGTAGATGACATGGCGAAAACCATTACAGGTACAGAAAACCCAACAGGAAGTGCACTTCGGCAAGAGCGTTCATATACTGTATCTGGAACTAATGTGCACTCGGAACAATTAGGCCTGACTGGTTTGTCAATGAAAATTCTAGAAATTCCATACCTTACACCAGAACTGAAGTCCCATTTACAGGAGTCACTTCAGAGTTATGACTTAATTAAACCATTGTCACCTAAGCTTCAGATGCTGGCAAGAGCCAATGGAGATGACCTTGTTCATTATTTTCATTCAGATATATCTCTAATTGGTTCTGACCTAGAACAGCTGCGGCATGTTGCATGGAGTACAGTTGTTCCTTATCAAGATGTCAGGAGTGAAATTGTCACTTTGATCATGTTCAGTACACGATCAATGTATTTTATTTCTGAACAACTTGTCAAATCTCCGATGGTGGAACGTCAAGCATGGATGACACATTCACGTAACAAGTCTGATTCAGTAATAGGATTTCAAGTAAAACAGTGTGACAAGCATCATACTTCAGGCATCATCCACAGTTCACAGAGCAGAGGTACAATCATCAGATCATACCATGTATTTAATTACTCTGATCTTCAGCAGGTCAACCTAGGGCTCTTTGATCAGTGTGTTAGATTCACAGGCAAGGACAAAAATTCTGTTTTTACCATTGTTACAAGAGATTCTGTTCTTACAGAGAAAATTCTGCACTATCTTAGCTCAATGCTTTCCATTTTTCAGTTTTCTCCTATGCTTGATAAGAGCTCAGGTGATCTGGAACAAGATTTTTATCGAGCCTTTAATAAGAGAACAAAAACAACACTTGAGGGAATGGAGTATACCCACCCAAGTCGAATACCATTTGTTTATCCAGGGGAAGATGTCATCACAGATTTGCTCTATGTTATTACAGAACACCTGCGTTTACCTCTTAGTGCCAAAAGAAAAGCCGATATCTTGATGTATCTGTTGGTTTATGTAAAAGTGACAGAGTTTGGAGGAGTGGAGCTCCTGTCCAGATCAGTTGTTTTAACTAATCAATACTTATGTATTTTAAATGAAGATGTTGTGAGTTATCCACTGCCTGACTTTGTACGGGGAATCCCAAATACTCCACGGTATTGCTTGACTGATTATAAAAAAATTGATTTCCTGAAAAGACTTTTACTTTTTAAGGATGACAGCAAAATGGTGACACTAATTTTTTCAGATGAGCCAGATGACATTGTGGTTGATACAGAACATTTTAGTTTGGACTCAAAAGGGAGACAATCACCACCGGAAATTGAATTTACATTATTTATTCAAAGTCAAAAAGAAATGGATAAGTTTATTTTATTGCTTAGAAACCAGTGGAGAGATTTACAACTGGGAAATGAATTAGAAGTCCATGTTTTGTAAGATGATGGAGAGTTGTCATTGGTTGAAATATTAGATTGTTACCAAGACAAATACTGTCCTATTTTCCAAAATACACCAGCACTTTTAAATTGTTGTATTTTTTGTATACAATAGGACAATTATTGAGGGGAATCCTAATTGTGGGAGAAAATTTTATAGTCAGTGTCCATTTGCAAAGCATATATTATGGTGTAATAACTTTGGAGTGGTGAATTTTAAACTTATTTCCCAGAGCCTGCATCGTGATATCAGAAGCCCTATTGTTGTCTATTTGTACTTTCATCCATCTATGCATTCTTTTATGAGCATTCTTTAGGAATGAAAGTAAATTTTAAATGCTTGTAAGATGTGCATCAATCTTTTTTCTTCTAGTGTTATATTCTATATAACTTTTAACTTTTTTATTACATAGCTGATAGGTTACATTAGAGATGTGAATTGTATGTTTTATGTGTTTAAACTTTTACACAGTTTCTGAGCACTACCTGCAAGATATTTGTTGTGTATCTTTAAAATGGCATATATTTTTATGAAGATGAATTCAAATTTTTCAAGGTAATATTCAGATTGAAATCATTTATTAATGTAAGAGTTATCTTGCTTTAGTTTACACTTGATTCTTTTTCGATTTAGTCCTGCTTGTTGTCAAGCCATTTTTCCCATAGCAGGCAATGTTCTATCCTACTAAAGTTTATATTTCTATTTTGCTTGAAAAAAAATGCATGTGAAGTATTTTTACAAAAATTAAATGTATTTTACATAATCCTTTACTATTATTATTACCTAACCAAGATCACAGTATTTATATGTATATTTGTACTGCTTACCATGATAGGAATGAATCAACATCTGCAAGACCTGTACCCATATTCTTACTGTATTGATTGATTGTTGCTTAACATCCAGCAGCAAATATTCCATCCATATTTAGGACAAAAACAAGATATTAAACAATAAATCACAAAAAAGTTTGGCTGAAGATAAGGCTGTGAAATTTTCTAGCCACAGGATGTGAAATTGGGACTGTTTGGGTAGTGGCTGGAAATTTAGCCTTACCAACTGGCCATCAACAACAGGCAAAGGGATCTTTAATATGCTGAGAGCTTGGCATTCTCCCAACATGGGCAAGGCAAGATGAGTTGAGAATTTATACATCCCATTCATCCAACAGACACCCTTAACATGCTTAAGGGGTAGTGTACCTTAGAGAATTTATACATCCCATTCAACCAACAGCCCTTTAAGGGGTAGTGTACCTTAATCATATTTTTTCAGTCCTACCAGAATTCTTTCTATGTATTTGAACTGTGCTTTGAGTGAAACAATCTTAGTTGGTGTCTTGGTTGTTGGAGTTGCACAAGTTTGACTGTGTTTATTTTAAAAAGGAAATTATTAGAATTTTGTAAAATTTCATATTAAACCAGTTTTGTATTGTTGGGATTCAAGACACAAAGCAATCTTGCAGTTTCTGCAGTTGATAATAGTCTGTCCAAGTTTTGTTTGACTACATATAAAATATCTTTTTTTGTTTTCAAATAAGGAGAAATTGATACCCTGAGCTGGGAAAGACATTAAATATCAGCAAAGACATTAAATATCAGCAGTCAATTTCACAAATTGTCGTAGTGTAATTTTATTGTAAATAATGATGTCACAATGGGTTTTCCTTTGAAGTTTCTACACTTACTTTCAATCTAAGACTTAAGAATTTTTTGTGAAAAGCATTGCAGATGATAAACCATTAACTCCACATTTTAGAATATCCAGAGTATCAAATTAAAGCAATAAAAAAAACTTCAAGTTGTTCAGAACATGTACACTTTTACTCACATATTTTAGAATGTCAGATGTGGTCTTTGGTTAATCATTACTATTTAGATTAGTTTTATCCAATGGCTGATTTTAGATATAAAATGTGAGTCAGTTATTTTTATTTTGTTTGATATTTTATGTCAGAATGTATACTTTATTGTGTAATATTTCAAGTAATCCAGGGTCTATCAATATCCCTATATTAGATCAATTAGGTTTTAACTTGGAAAGTTCAGAAAAAAGTTATGTAATTGTACTTTTTAACATGAACAAACCATGAATGAAATTTATACATGTAAAATTAATCTGTTGTATTGATACTGCCATATTACAATGTCTATGAATTAAATGTATGAAATACGAACAAATTCATTTATGCCATCTCAAACTTATTTGTGAAAAAAATAAAAGTGGTGACACATTGTTTTATTCAGAGCAGTAAACAAAAAAAAATCAAAATACTACGGAATAAAAGTCAGCAGGGAAGAGAAAGTTGGGGCTTGGGTCAACATAGGACCCAATGTGAAGTTCTTGACCCTATGTTAACTTCTTGATAACTAAACTTTTGTAATTTTACTAAATTATATGGGTGCAAACAACATATGGTCTCGGGTAATAGTAAAACATAATAAAATTCACCATTTGTGAGATTTTGTGACCGATAAAAGATTGAATATAATGAATATATTGGTATCATATTAAAGTGCAATAACATGTCATTTTGAGAGATTTTTTTTCACTGTGTAAAGTTTCACATAGAGGGTTGATAGAAGTTTTTTGTCATGAGAAAACTGATAATTGCAGGATCAGCTGCTGCAACAAGTAGGAAGTTCCAACTACAGTAAGTGGCCAAAAGTATTGGCACACTAATGTTTTTCTCTTTATATTCATGTAAAACCACAAAATTTCCAAAAATTATTATGAAGTCATTTCTTACCAGATGAAATTTGCTCTGTTAAAGACAGAATTTAAAGGAGTTTTATTGTATATTTGGGCATAGTGTTCATCCTAGTACTTTTGAATAATTTGCGAGTTAAACAGAGAGATCAAATTTGACATCATAATTTTATTTGCTTAAATAGGGAAAATAATGTCTTAAGTTCAACTCCATACTTTCATCATATATAATATTGTAACATACAAATTAGAAAATCATGCCTAAATAAACAATTTAACTACTTGATATCGCGTGTTTGATAGTAAAAATGTCATGAAAATTGGATAAGAAATGACTTCATGATAATTTTTTGAAAATACAATTTTATATGAAATATATAGTGAAAATCCTCAGTGCGCCAATACTTCTGGTCACTTACTATATATACAATATGTTCAAATTTTTGAACTGTTGAGAAAATTTGATTTATTAGTATCAAATATAAAGGCAATTCGGGAAACTTTTGCTCTCAAATAATAGTTTCTTTATTGTCAACCTATTATTATAACAAAAGTGATTCAGACTCTAGGAAGACTTTAGTCTTATGACATGACGTAAGAAGAAAAGGAATTCCCTGAAGCTGTAGAAGTTGCCAATGGAAATGAAAATAAAATTTAACGAACAGTAGTAATGTAAAGCATAAAACAACGACATACACGCAAATAAATATGTGGCAGGTTTAAACATTTTATGAGCGTTCAATCATCCCCGGTAACATGGGACATAAAAGGCTATCAGACTTAACTCTTGACGTCAATACTCAGTTCTTATAGAATTACAAATGCGTTAGAAGATAAAATGGTGTACCGACCTCGAAAAAGTACTCGCTTAAGGACTAATTCAAAGTCTAAAAAAAATGATAAATATCCACCAAAAATGTATTGTGCATTTGCTAAATAAAAATCATCTAAAGCATCGGGACGATCATGCAATCAAATATTTTATAAAATTATTTTTGATGTAATTTGTTACCAAGGTAGTCAATGTTGATTCCAAAGATTGATTGATTGGATGGTGATTAACGTCCAGTGGCAAATACTTCATGCATATTCAGGACTAAAGCATGTTAAAGATGAATGAACACTGCTTTGTGCTAGACCGACACGCTGAGCCGGATTTTTAATGTGCTAGCTCACGAAAGCAACAGTCCGCAGGAAGACTTGCCACTTTACCCAGACATTATTTGACTCTGGGCCGACCAGTCTTTGCTCTTACTCCTAAATATTGCGTGCTTAAAGGAGAAACAGCAAATACCAATTTTTATGTCTTTGGTTTGACCCGGCCGGGGATCGAACCCACGACCTTCCGCACTTTAGGCGAGCACGCTAACCATTACACCACCGAGGCGGTCACCAATTCCTGAAAAAAATATTATATCTATTATTGATTCTTTTAAGCAGCAATATTGAATTCTTGTTCATTAAAATGGCTAATCCCAGAGACACAAAGAAGGTCTTACAAGACCTCTTGTTACATGTCTTAAGTGTTCCATGTATTCTATATTAAATAGATACTTACATAATCTGCCAAAGTTTTCTTTACTAGAGGCCAACACTCTCTCAAATATTTCTCTCTGTATTTTGGGAATAATGTAGCAAAAGAACTCTCTGCCAACATGCCATGTTTATTGTCCTCTTTTGATATTCCAGGGTCTTTCCATCCTTTAGGTACTTCTAATAAATTTTCATTTTCAACTTTCTTTTTACCCCATTTTTTATCTAAAAGAAAATATATTAACAAATGACTGACAATGATAATAAAATAAGCAGCACTCATTGAAGTTCCACCGACTTTGACCAAAACTATGACCTCACTATACTCTATTTCAGAGTTTGTTGTAACAGATAAAAAGGTTATGAAAAAAAACTTTCTACTGTATACTTATAAAATAGTGTTTACTTTGTAGATTTAAAAAAGTGCAAGTACCTTGCAATACTCCTTTTTCAGTCTTCACAATAAAGCAGTAGTCCGAAGCCCGAGGCTTGTGAAATTGGAGGTGGGCCTGTAAAAATTCCACTTACAGGCCAGTAATATCTATGTTAAAAATTATCAAAATAGTCATTCGGGCCTGTGGATCAAAAAGTTTATCGTGAAGACTGCTTTTTAGCAATCACGATGTATTTTAAGCTGTGCTGAGTTTTTTATTCTCTAGGAGGATTATACATTTAAAAATCAGCCATTTATTTTCCGGAAGTGGTTCTTTGCACGCATTAGCGTGAGGCCAGAGTACCAATTGTCAACTCGATCAGCATAATAATTAAGTATTTAAACTAGGTTTTTATCTAATAAAATATGGAGAAAATAAATTTTTTTCTAAATTTCACTCTGGATGATATATTTACATCATTAACAGGCTTTTTCAAGTTTAAAAAAAAGATATCCCCACTAACCATGGATTAGTTTGGAATGAGCAGAAATGCAAATCTTCACATTTGCCTTCTGTTTATTTTTTCAATGGTATAGGTGATGTGCTTACAAGGTATACAGACGAGGGAAGGTAGAAAAGACAGACCATGTGGTTTCTATATAACCCTCCTCCCCAATTGTCTGTTTGCAATGGTATAAAAAATTGGCCTTTGGGAAAGGAAGAATTAAAAGATCACAAATACAGAGTCAAAACACAAAAAGTACAATCAAGACTAGAAAATTAAATTTGCCACAGGATGAGGTTATAATTAACATGTTTTTTTTCTAAAATTACACATCTGAAAAGTGCAGAGGAAATATAGCGGGCACACTGAATTGTTGCATAATTTATTAGCACTGCAAGTAAAGAGATTCAACACGAATCATGACAAAAGTTATGTTGCAATATTGATACAGCTTCTCATTCTTTGTTTTTCATTTTGAGGCAACTTTTCCTTAAATTTTTGTCTTTAAGGGTGATTTTCTGAGGGTGAGTTCTCCATGGGGCCACTTAGAACTCCAAACACTCTAATATGTCAGCCAAGCTAGCAAACAAGGTAGAGGCATGAATTTTTAAAAATGTAAAATGCTCACAGTGATGATGATGAAAAAACTTGGTCATCTCACGAAATCTTGTGAGTCGGAAGTTGGATAGAAATAAATAAATATCTTGACTCCTGAAAGGGGTGTCAATTCCCGATGTTGAACATAACTTTGCTGGCAACTCAGGTCGCACCTGGTCCATTTTATATATATGTGCTATTAAGTGAGAAGACTCAACTAAACAAATTTCTTCTTTTTTTGCACCATTAAATATCCCACATTTGACTGGTTGTTTCCCTAATGGGAACTTGTTCCCTGACCTGATATTACTCTGTTTTAGTAGTCATGGGACTAAAACACACAGGAAATAGTAACTTGGGTCAATATCAAATGATCCTCGCCAATGCATATTACCTGTAAATGACTGGATTTTTTAGCAATTTCTTTGTTGAAACATAGTGAATCTGTGCAGAAGTTGGAGAGAAATATAACAATAAAACATTTATGAAATTCATATGTTTGTAAATAGAAATGGTTGGGGAATGCATTGGTATAAATTTTATAAGGAAATTCTAACTTTTAATCAACATTTTTTATGATTTAAGTGGGGTAATATATTGCTTTTTGTTTAAATTATGAGATTTAAAATTTTAGGTATGTAAACTATGGACGAGTTTGACATTAAGGTTTAAATATTTCATATTCAAAACCTTATATATTTTAAAAGAGTAAATTCCAGCAAGTGCATTAGTATATCTTTTATTAAAATTTGAATATTTTATTTTTTGTTAAAAGCAAGAAAAACATTGCACTTTTTCAGTTTTATTTTCAAACAATTTCCTAAATGGGATCTAAGTACATGTATCTCCATTGATTAAACACCTCTTTTTTCTGAACAAATTCTTTAATTTATAATCACGTGAAAGATCATAAAAATGTCTAAAATTTGATGTACATTTTATTAGATTATATAAAAGTTAATGAATTCAATTAACAGTGTAAAGTTCGGCAATTTTATTGATAGCCCCGAAAGCACTCACTGATAATTGCTGCCTTATTATCCATTGATTACCAAGCTAATTCACAAAAATGTTGCAGTAAAACATACCTACTTCTGTTTTAATCAATTTTGTAAATTTGTATTTGATTTGAATTTTAAGTGAGTTGCGTTTTTCAAATCTACAGATCTTCCTCTTTAAGAGGGTATTAAACAAAAAAATATTTCTCGTGTTTTATTCCAAAGTTATTGCCAAAAGCTACAGCAACGGCATAGCTATTTACGTCAATTATAAGGGAAATACTAGTAGTTACTAATCCCTTTGCCTTTTGATCCCAGTGTAGTCTCAGTATCACCTAAAGGCGCATTAGTACCTGCATTACAAAATCAAATAGATTATCTGCAGTTATAGCAAAAAAAAGCCATTAAAAGGACTTAAGGTTTACCAGTAAATTCTGATGACTGGCTATTTTAGTGATTTTCAAGTAAATTATTTTGATTAACGTAAATAAGTTTGACTACAATTGAAGTTATGTTAAAAATCCTTTTAAGATAAAGGTAATTTGTTAAATGTTTCAACTAAAACCTTGAAGATCCATATTAATGTTTAATACATGTGCTGTAACTGTAACTTCTCACGTTTCTTGTACTTTCATTTTTGACCAAGAGTTGTCGTTCCTTAAGAAAATCTTCGTCACATCGATGTTTGATGATATGAGAATGACGTCAATTTTTTTTAAAATTGGTCTAGCAGTCCATGTCGATGAATCAAGAATGACCTTGTACTTTACCAGTTTACTGTTGTATCAAACTAGTTTTCACCGGTTTAAACACACGAAAGACATTATTATCCGTGCCGCCGTCTGTTCATTGAATAAAAAAGGTAAGAATTACTCAGAACCAAGCTGCCACAAGACTCAGAGACCATTCTTTTATTTTAGACTTTAAATATGTAAAATTGTCCAAGAAATATTTTCAGACAAAGGCCATATTTCTTTGTTACAACAGCACAGGCACCTGTTTCTATCTTACAAATACTATTTTGTCTTACTCAACTAAACTTAATTACTTACACCTTACTAAAAATGAGTATCATCCGAAAGCTGATTTACAACTACAAGGGGCTTCATACACAAGTGTATCAAAGAACCCAAGTAAAAAGCTCGATTTATCTAGTTGTTTTGCACTTTTCATGCCTTTTTTTCAAATGGTTTTAAAAAAGTGATCATTAATCTCTGTGCACTGCCACTGATTAAATCAACGCCACATCATGCAATTAAGGAGACCTTGATTGAGGACATCACTATTCAGCTGGGGGTTTATGGCAATATTGTAACTTACAATGCCAAAATTAGTATATTGAAGAATGAGAGAAATTTCAAACATTGATAATCTGATGTGTTACGATCTCAAATTAAAAAATATGATTATCAAGGGCTAACAATATTAGATTCTCTATACAATGTATATATGCAATTGGATTGCATATATACATTGTATAGAGAATCTATCCCTGAATCCACAACCCATACATCCAATTAATCATAAATATTAAAGATTAAATGTTGCATGATGGCTTTAAAACAAAAATAAATGCTTATGGTCAAAAGATAGCCATACATGTATATTTAAAAGGTAAAAACAAACCAAACAAATAAAATATAAAGATGTTCAACAAAATGAAAGTAAAACTTTTACTTTCACTTTGAAAAGTAATATGTTTACTTTCACTTTGAAAAGTAACTTTTACTTTCACTTTGAAAAGTAACTTTTACTTTCACTTTGAAAAGTAATACTTTTACTTTCGCTTTCAAAACCTGTTCTTTTTTTATATTTAACATGTTAAATGTGGCCATCTTTTTTCCCTAATCATTTATTCATATATTTCCATAAGTTTTGGTTATGGCATACAACTGATTTAAAATGATAAAACTTAAAACCCACAAATCCATATTTACGTTTGTTTTATTTTCTGACATTTTATAGCTTCAGATAACAAGAATTAGATTTATCAACGATTTTGACCATACTATACTAATATTTCACCAAATTTTATAAAACAAAATATACATGCAATATATTCATCCATATATACAGTCTGGGATCCAACTTATACAAAAAAAAAATTCTTATTGTCACAATCAAAATATTGCATGAAGTTATCTCCTTTTAACTCCTGCAAAAACTTCTTCCAGACATGCTAGAAGTATATTTATTTAAAAGCATGAAAATTCACAATCTTTTAATTACCGGTAGTAATAAAATTCAATTTAGAATTTTCTCTGGGTTGTTAATATTTTCCCTTAAAATTCAACCTTTTACAGGGATTAAGCTAGACTAAAGTGCTCATCACTTTGGTCAATGGTGATTGACTTAGAAAAATGACAATCAGCTTTTTCCTACAATTCATTAGTTCATGATCTAAAATCATGAGAAGTAGGAGGAATTTGGCCTTTTCTGCCTTGTTAATTAATCTAATCCAATTTCCGTTGTCACATTTACATGTTAAGTGACACTAAAAAAATCAATAACAGCCCCAGATTAAATAGCCAGTGAGATCAATGATTAAATGATTGCATAACAAGGTCACATTATACTTAGTCAAGCTTTTTTGGAGTGTGATTTTCAGCCTTAATTAAATTATATGTGCTTTTCCGCTCTGTATTAATTTAAAATCAAAAGAAAGAATTACCACAAGGTTAACGGTTCAGGACCTACACTTTGCAAAAGAGCTTACATATTATTGTGTGCCCCTGAATTTCTCAATGGGGAATTAACGTTGAGGTTTGGGCATCTTTGTTTTTAGCGGGAGTGCTGAAGTTGAAGATAAAGTCATTTTGAAAAATTGAGCACATTTTTTTATTTGGATCCCTGCTTGCAATACATTTAAGAAGAATTACATTTAAAATTCCATTCAGGCCCGCCATTATGCATTTCTGCAAGTTATTTAACCCTAGTTAAATGACATAATTCTTATGCAGCATTGACGATGTGTACTGCCAGGCACATGCTAGTGCATGCAAAAGGTCACTTTCGGTAAACAAAGTCTAATTTCATACTTTAAAATCCCCAGAGATAATTAAAAACTTGGAAAAGCTTTAATTACATTAAGTTTATTTAAAAGTATTATTGCATGTTATTTGCACTTTTTTCAATATAATACAAAATAAACAATATTTTATAAGAATTACGGTAGAAAGTTTTTCTTTCACAACCTTTTTAACTGTTCAAACAAACTCTGACATAGAGTATAAATAAACATGTAAATGATTATTAATTATGAACTGGCAGTCATTTATTTCAATCACATTGTTTTTATTAAGAAAATTAACATTGTTAAAATATATTAATAATTATAATTGACTATAAACAACCACTTACATACAAATTTGGTGTCAAGCCATGTTGCAGGTAAACAGTAATCATGTGACACTCCCAAATAAAGCAAAATACCAGCCCTTTAGAAAAGAAGAAAAATTACAAATTCAACTAGGGCATAGGACTTTCTCTTTCTTCCAAACAATAATATATATTCTCTTTCTTCCAAACAATAATATATATAAAGGTACAAAATTCATCCCTAACACTGTTAGGTTAATTTTCAGACGTTTATATATACAGTTGACTCTCGTTGTCTCGAACTCGGATGAGTCGAAATTTTTTTAAAGTCCCAAACTTGGAAACGTATTAATCTATTGTATTTTACTCCTTTTAAGTCGAAACTGGATGAGTCGAAACTTCGGTTGTCTCGAAGTAAAAAGGTGGTCCCAATGTAGAAATTCAATGCATTATTAAATGTGTATCTCGAATTAT
>JAULBM010307964.1:0-14317 GCA_032357055.1 Geukensia granosissima | reverse complement strand
TATTTCGGGGCCTTTTACAGCTCCCGTTTTGGTGTGGACTTAATTAAGGTTTAATGCCGTAATGTGACGTGTAGGAGATTTAATTCGACTGTCTTTTGGTGGATGGCTGTCTCATGGACAATCATGCCACATCTTATATATTTATATTGGAATACATGTCAGACCCTCGCTACAAAAGCCTGGGACTTCTGATATATAATTGTAAATCTTTAAAGAAGGTGTGAACCGAATACCTATATCATCAGTGGAAAGGTAATTTTAATCAGAATCAGCAGCTACAGATGTAAAACCAATATTCGAATAAAAATACAAGTTTATCAATGTTTAGTAAAAATGGTGAATTTTGATATGCTATATGCGCATTTCAATCAGCAATGGAAAAGTAATCTTGATAAACCATATTTGTTGCTAGAACGATGTTGGTACAACAAGAATTAAACCAACTATGTCAGGACCACCCGGATCATCGTCCACAAATGTTTACTGGAAATAATTATGATCTTATTTGGCATTACTCATGTTACTGTGTTAATCTTGTTTCTGACTTTCAGACTATGACACCGGTATCACCTTGTCAGCACACGCATATTTTTCATTTCAACATCGAAACGTTGAAAACTAGCATGCTCAAAATTCGCATCGGATCTGATAAATTTAGCAGTGAACGTTACAAATTCAGATTTTTTTCTTCCTAGAAATTATGTTAAAACCTATATTTATTTCCAAAAGTCAGGATGTCAAAAGTTGGAATACAAAACAGCTTTACCTCTCAGGATATTTCGTAATTCCATCAAGCACCTCAAGCTGTCGAAAAGAAAGTTTTTAATCTTTTAGTGTTGTTTAACTTCCTTGTAGGAAAAGGTAATTGATAGTTTACCGTCGCTTGAATTCGTGTATTCGACGTTAGTTACGTGATATTCATAACGGATTTTACCAAAAATACGTAGACCTACATTTAAAATTTTTAGCAGTTAACAGTTTAATATTGCTCGTAATATAACCTCTAAAACATATTAATCATTTAAAATATTATAGTTTAAAATACTGACAAGTTTAAAATCAATTCTCTGAATTGGAATATTTCTTTTGTTGTGTTTCTTTCACAACTATAGTCTTCATTGGTCATTTGGGAGATTTTTTATGACTTTGAATTTCTCCCTTTTTATTTTAAATTTTAAATTACTAATAGACTCTGTCGAAGCCCATTTTAAAACTCTTTTTCGGAAACCCGAGTTGGATTTCAAATTAAGGTTTGTAATAGTTATCTCCCTTGTTAGGTCGTATAATCAATGAAACTTAGGGTAGTGGGACTAAGAAAAGCAGACTCATCGTCACGCATTTTGAAAAAATATTTTTTTCCACGAATACCGTAAGTAGTTTTTTTTTCCTAAAAAGTCAAATTATATGCTTAAATTATTTATTTATCACAGCAAACTGTCACTTTCAATCATGACTTCTCATGTTAAATAATTTTTGGGACTGGGGAACCAGGTTGTGGAATTGCAGCATTTCCAAACAAAACGAGTTTTAAAAATGACTATATATAGTAGTTGGATCACATAATGTGTGTTGTGCCACTACTATGATCCACGTGGTACTTACACTTGTATACCATAAACACATGCACGCTTGATGTACTCTGTTTTGGACCTTAGTACAATGACGATTCAAGATGCATTGAGAATCATTGAAAACGAAACTTGGGCTACCAGCATACTGAAAGCACATTGATCATGATCGCCATTTCTGGTTGCAAAAAACAAAAGTTTGAAAAGGATCAAACATCTACCATATAACATGTATAACCAGTTTGGTCTTAAAGTTCAGACGACAAGATCTTGGGTCAATCCCACGTGACAGCCATATTTGGTTGTTTAACAAATTCACCAACAAGGACTATTCCCAAATTGGTTTAAAAGGATATAATTTTCTAGTTAATAAACGAACGATGCACTGAAGACGGACAGGTTGAACACGGTGTTAAAAGCTGCATAACACTTTGGATCAGACGGTGAGAGGTTGGTCGATTACTTCGTTAGGTGTACCACATAATATGGATAATTCCCAAATGACTTATGTATATAACGTACCTATCGGGATCACATATTGCTTATTTATATATAAACAGATATATATACATCGTTGATAAAATAAAGAATGTTACTAGGAAGCTGTTTTTCTGGTGTATAAGCGCTTATAGGATATTCTTCCTTTCATCTGAATATCGTAACATGTTCAACAACAAGAAACCCGAACATCAAAACATGATTTGCAGTGTTGACTTACATATCTTAGGTTTATATGGTCAAAACGTAAAAATGTATTATACTTAGGAACAAAAAAATCAGAGTTACAGTTCTTGAAAATCAAATATTTTGAACATATGTTGAATTTATTGCAAAAATAAATTACAATTAACAGTTTCTTTTGCAAAGGTTTAAGTAGTTTTTTTATATTCATAATTGTAATTATCCAAATCATTTAGTATTACATCATTAGAAACATAAAAGCATTTTTTTGACCTAATAACATATAAGAGAACCCAACTGCAGTTAAATGTTTACTTTGTACATTTGTCTTTACTCTGTAAAGTAAACATTCATAGTTGATCAATCACTAGTTACAGATATTAAATATGTTCGTCGGTCAACACCTGGACATAAAGAAGAATAGAATCCTGACTGCTCTAGAAAAGAGCATCTCCAGAATAAGAAGCATTGTCTTACAGCTCTAGAACAGTTGCTCGACTGCCGTCGAAGAGTAGAATCATGCGGCTTTTCCTTTAAATACAATTGGAAGCTGACATGTCTAATTATTGAAAACTATTGTTTAATTATTATAATTATAATTATTATTATTATTAATAATATTATTATAAAATTATAAAAGTTATGAATTTCACATTTTTGTAAAAATTTATATAATTTAAATTATAAACTCATGCAATATATTAAATAATAAAGTATCTTAAAATGAAGTGATCGCTTTCAAAGTGGCCATTATACAATATAGACCGAGTTTAGTTTTAATTCTTGACTCAAGCTGTTCTTATTCTTGATAAGAGTTGTTCAAGAAAATAACTGCAATAAACATCGGGACAAGAACTGTTTTGTGACAGTTCTATTACCGCTCTAACTTCTAAGTTAATTTAGAACAGTTCTCAAAACTGCTTTGCATGACCAGTGAGGCGAAAGGTTAGAGGCGGTCGCCTCTGTAGATATGGCTTAATTCAATCTACCATCATTGTAACTGAGCCTGCGTTACGATCTGCTGTCCGATCTTCCCGTAATGTGCAGTATTTCCTGGACCTTAAGGACAGATACATAGTTAAGTAGGTCTGGGCCAAGGAAAAGCGGCAGCAACACAGCCCCATTCAAATTGTGGTCAAGAAGAAATAAACAGTAACTCCGACCACCGTCGTCACGACCAGCAACGAGCGGAACAACTACGATTAGCCAGGCAGTCCGCCAATACCAATCCCATTCTGGAATTTTGATTGATTGTTTTTTAGATGCTTAACGTCCAGTGGCAAATATTTCATGTATATTCAGGACGAAAACAAGTTCAACAATTATCAATATTAAAAAGGGGGCTGGGATGGGACACAACAGGGCAACGGTTTATGACTGCCACTGGAAAAAGGGAGTGATGGGTTGGGACATAAAATTTAGCCTTTTGTATTGGCATAAACCTACTCTTTTTCGAAAACTACAAAAGGGGTCTTTTACGTGCAAGGAGCGTGGCACTCTCCAAACACGTCAATCACAATAGTCCACGGCGAAGCTTTCTGTATTATAACCTGGCAGCCCCCAACGAGAGGGCCTCCCCTATACGCCACCTGGGGTTCGCACTGGGACAGCTCTGTGGGTCGAGCCCTGGAGACCGCTGCAATGCCATTTTAATTTTCCGACAGCCTCACTTACTACAGCTCCAACCACGTCTCAACTATCAACTCTACTGACGTGGATCCGCCAACAACCAGTCTGATGACCAGTCAACTGACTCAGAACCAGCAGAATGGAAGTAGGCAGTTCCGGTCATCACTATCGTTAACCTGCATCACAATTAATACCAAACCGAAATCCAACCAAACACCGAGCGACATTAACCCACAACAATGCCAAAAACACGCAGTCGTGAAGATAACAAGCCAAAGTCTTCCCAAGTTTATCATTCCGAAGATCTTCTAACCAGACAGATCACAGAAACACAACCGAGGACCATCGGACTGAGAGCATTAAGTTGTTGTGTAGGACGTAAATCACCATCAACCACCACCATAAATTCTTAGCATTTTCATTCTCATACTCAGTCACTTAATATAACTATCCTCAAAGCAGCATTACGTGGTGCCGAGCTGGGAACTTCGTCCGTAGAACTAAATGGACTGATGACTGAATGGCCAACATCTTACATTGCCCTCGACTCAGTGACGCACTGGCGACGGTCCCTTTTACAGTGTGTTGAGGTAGGACAAGGCCCTAAAATCACTTTACTGAGGAAATGGTCTGCACTGTTCAGTGCAAAGGCCCTTTAAAGAGTCGTTGTTACATCTAAACAACACCACAAATTACAGAAAGTCATCTGACCGACGCCATCTCAAATCAACGACGCCAAGTCGATCAAGATACAACAATCTTATCATGTCTCCTAACCCAATTCTTCCAACGACTTGCTAACGCATAACCTACACAAATACTACAACAGGGACCGTCCGATTGAGATAATTAAGTTGCTTTGTAAGACGTTAAACACCATCAACCACCACCTCTAAATTCCTAGATTTATCTGTAGCAGATTTTTTATTAATTAAACACGAGCCATTTGACTTGTGAAGTCTATTCTATCCCTCCTCCGTTTTTCTACATGTAATCTTAAAATTACATAAAAATTGATTTTCATTAATTAGGAGTGTGACTTAAATGGTCCATTCCAATAATTTGCATTCCGTAATAACATATTTCCCCAAACACGCAAACCATCATTTACACAATGATGGGAATGGATTAAATTTTTTCGTTAGATCATACGCTGGTTATAACCTCATTCTTCTCGACCGTTTCATAAAACGGACGTCACTTACTTACGTATACGTAAGAACGCTTATTTAAACGTAAAGAACTTAAAAGAAACCAACGTTTGATCTAACGAAAAAATTTAATTTTTATTGGGAAAACTACCATTAGACTTTCAAAGATGGACATAGTAGATGCTCACCCCCAAAAATATGATGACATTCAAATGTAACAATAATCGGCATCAATTCACTTTATATTATATATATTTAACGTGTTCACTATGAAACTAAGATGAAAAAAGCGGTGCATTCGATGAGCAATGTAGTCCTTTATTAATGTGATTGTTTCGGTCTTTTTTAATCTGATTTTCGCTTGTTCAGTCGTGTTATGTTGGCATATTTATCCACCTAGATATACTATTAAGCCTTATGAATATCAAAGAATAATATTTTTTTAACTGAACTATAAAATTTTTTTTTCCAAAACCTAGATAGCCGTACACAGACATGCCCACTTATATTTTAAATTTTAGCCTAGTGACACTAAAGTACATCATTGTACATTATAGACTTGGATGCAAGTCATAACAATGAAAATAAATACCATGGAATAAAAAACATGAATGATTCTGCGACAATGCATACAAAAAATCTGTCTTTCGACTTATGTTTCGTTTCAATGATAAGCATCGAATTAACCGTATCTAAATGCAATCTAAACGAGATAAATGATTCAAACTGACACTAAGCCAATACTCCGTCACAGATAGCTGGTAAGCGGGTGATATGACAGTAAGCCAATATTTGACAACGGACAGCTGGTAACATACTGCTCACAAACTAATTAAATTTAATTGATGTCGGTATTCAATAAACTAGATACACCAGACTTACTAAATGTCAAATGGGAGGACCAGAAGGGGGAAATTGTAGAACTAGATGCATCTCAAATGGGAGGATACAAAGGGAGAAATTGTAAATTATTTTCATATCTGCAATCAAAAATTTTAAAATTCATCCGACAAAATCTCTATTGAGTATTGTTTGAATTAAACGTCCAAAATATTAAGACCAAAAAGGTCATGACAATTCTAACATTTAACTTGTGAGAGCAGTTGTAGTTCTAGTAAACCGAATCTAATCCAATTTTGAAAGTCTTTATACAAGTGGATTTTTTAGATTTTCGAGAACTAATTAAGGCAGATTCATCTACAATGACCTGTCTAATTCCGACGGAAAGGGCGCAGTGCATCAAAACAGGTTATTTATTCTTCTCAAAAAGAAATTTTGCAACAATTGACATTATAGTAATATTCCTGATAGAAAATAAAACGAAAAGCACAGACTTTTAATGGAAAACAAATCGCTGTAAAACAATGTGCATTAAGTAAATTTAACCAATTCTTGTTCAGCATCTATTTATAATGACACCATTTTGCGTCAGTTCAATGTAAAAAATTCCAAATCTTCAAAATTGTGCAATAGGAACAAAGCTTAAAGAAAAAAAAATAGCGGGGTATTTTTTTATATTAAATCCATTTTTAGCCCAACACCTTTGATTCATTTGCGAGGAGCAACAAAATATGATTCCATCGACAAAAGACACTGTGATCTTCAAAGGTTGGCTAGAGCAGGAAAACGTTTACAAGTTCCAGAACAAAGCTTTTATTTTTCTTCGCAATAAAGTTGATTGTGGCTTCTTACGCATTAGAAAATGATTCAGTGTTGAAACAAAGCATCAAATTCAATCATCAGATGCATTTCAGATTTTCTTTCGCCGATAAAAAGGGGGTCGTCTTGACTGTCTCCCCTATTGGGTTGTCTTTGACAACAGGTTTGAAGATAATGGTTTATCGGCTTTATTTTTCAAGATTCATATGCAGCTTTGCAAATAACCATAATCGATAGTCATTGAATGTTTCCTGTATTTTTTAAACGTCAGATATGTTTAAAATACTAGAATTGAGAAAACATCTTGTATGCGGATATATCTCTCGTATACGTAAATATCGGATACGTTCAGTGTACATATCGGATACGTTCAGTATACGTATTATTTGTCTTTGTACGGTATAGCGACCATATCTTACGTCCAATGGTTCACTCTTTATTGTGTTTTATTATGTTTTAAAAAAACCAATTACACAAGAGTTGATATAGAGCACATAAATAACGTAAACAAATACACCATCATTTGTAAAAAAATTGTAATTATTGATTTAAAAATAGGAGATGTGCATGGCATAATTGTCCGTCAGACAGCCATGCAAATGACAGACAAATTTAAACTTCTATAGGTCTAATTGCGGCCTTCAATAATGAACCGGAGTCCGTACAACAACGGAAGCTGTAAACGGCCCCCAAAACCTCTTTGGTAATTAACACGGCTTACGTTAACGAGAACTAAGGCATACTACACCTCATCAGCTCTGTCGTGTTCTAAACGAGCATTTATGTAAAATTGATATCTTCTTTAAATAATAAACAAGATATTCCACTTTGTTTCGTAATTACTTCAGGCCATAATAAGACTCATATAAAACGTCATGAAAGCAGCTAAATGAACTTTACAATGTAGGGGATATGTATTATATTTTAAATTTTCTTTTCAAATATTTGCTTGGAGTCAAATTTATTAGTTTCCAATTTAAATGTTTGCCATATGATTAATTAAGTAAAAAAAGCCTTGAGTCTTATTTCAGCAGAAAATTAATAACCCTGCTAGAGTTTTCTTATTGATGTTTATCTCCGATATCTTTGGTTATGGTAGAGTTTCTATCTCCTTAAATTGTAAAAGGACTGTATAAGCAATTTCGATTGTTTTAATTTGCTACTGTTTGCTCCGATCGTATAAATTTTACTTTGAACTGCTTCATTAATCGATAGAGAAGGTTATAATAATGCTTAAGGAGACTTTGATTTATTTTAATTGTGGGTAATTTACCACTGGGGAAACACTTATAACAAAATTGGAAAACTTTAATAGGATCAATGCTAGAAAGACAATCGAACAGTATTAGTTGTTTGTAACTAAGGCTTTTCACGTAAGCTTAAAACAAGTAAAATTTTCGAAATTTGTACAAAATGTTACCAAACCAAACCCAAATATTTATTTTAAGATCCAAGTATTGTATTGAAAATTAAACCTTATTAATTATATTTTTTTTTACTTTTTTATCCATTTGCAATCTTATATCAACATATTTACCATAAATAAAGGGAACATGAACAGTTTAATTTAATTTAATGCACAGTATTGTATTGTATAAATATATAAACTAGTATCATCATTTTATTTGTATATATAGTTGTCGCATAAATCACCACAACAAGGATACTCAAATCAAGGTCGAAATCATCCCTCCTTAAATTCAACGTCGCCATTATGAATTTGCTATTCCATATAGTTTCAGTGTATCTCAACTAGATCTGGACCTATATCCCTTAATTCAACAATAAGTTGAACTCTTCTCAGATTGACGTTAACTCGGATTACAGTAAAAAAATTCCACGACGGGTTTTGCGCGCGAGACAGGGGATGCTTACCCTTCCGGAACACCTGATCCCATTCCAGTTTTGTAAAGACAAGCCTTTGTTCTTTTTGTTTTCGTTTCATCTTTTAGTTTGTTTCAAATTTGTCTTGTTTCTTCGGACAGTGCACTTTTGATCTCTAATATGGGTAATTTACACTGGACTTGACCATTGATACAGTCAATTTACTTTTTTGCAATAATTCACAAAATATTTGAGAAAAAATACTAAAAAGCAATCCTAAATTTTAGTTTTAAGAGGACAGTAATGTAATATAAATTGATTTTAGTTACTTTTTTCACTTTACTGTTATTTGCCATCCACTGTAGTTTGACTTATCTCATATGGTCAGTAATCTGTGATTACATCTATTCTAATATTAATCCATCTGTCGATAGATCTTTATCCGGTTTACACTTACTATGAGATTGGCATTCGAATTAATGGAAAATATTTTGCTTTGCGTAAGAATGGCATTGTGTTTATAAGAGAAAGTCCAAATGTAAACAGAATGCCCGATTTCTTGGATATTTTGTTACTGCAAATATACATGTTTTTGGCTCATTGCTCTCATTAATTTATCTAAGCTTTTCGTTCGATAGAAAACCTCAGAAACATGTACATAATAAAGTTTTGTTTGATTAGTTTCGAAGATTTACAAATGAAAATTTGTGCTACAAGAAAAGTTTCATTATTCGATTAACTACAATTGCTTAAATCTAATGCTTGACCTAACATTGCGAAAATCATGCATGGTCTTTAATTCTAAGGCTTAGTTAATTCTGGTGATTATCATTGCCAAAATCGATAAATAGTTTAACAAAGTATCATTTAGTTGTCGCGGTGGTAGTTGACCATCATTAGTGACCGTCAGACTCAATAAAGTGTTTACATTGCAAGCTTAGATTTTCTTGATTTTCAAAAATTACATGTTAGCCAGAAAATTATCACATTTAAGTGAAAATTCTGACAATCTTAGAATTGTAACGTGCTATTTGTAGATCAGCCGAGTTATTCAGGCAAGCATCGGAAAATATCCATATGTAAAGGCTAAATAGATTAAAGAAAAGTACAACAGAGAGAACAACTTTTTATGTTGTTTCCGACTGTGTAACTTTATATTAAATATCAAAATGCGTAGACTGCTTTAGCTTAATATAAGATTTCTTATCCTCAGGCATAGTATCAGAATCTCGCGTGAGTTTAGAATTTCGTTTAGATCCCTTTTGGTTTCTAGCTCCTCATTTGTGTTTTTTTCATTTTTCATCCTACAACCTACGATCTAAGTTTTCCCGATGGAGTTATAATTAAGTAAATGCTATGTTTAATACTTTCTGTGCATGCACGAGCAATTTTTATGCTTTAATAGGTTTTCTGGTGGTATCTTTCTATTTTTTAGTTTTTCTGAAACTCTTGATGGTTTGACATCTGTCCTTGTTAACACCCTTTCTTATTTATTAAATTTATTTTTATACCATCTGAAGCGAAAACGCGTTAGGTTGTCTCGCCATCTTTCGGCTTTCTAGTTTTCATATGTTTTTGTCACGTTCGTTTGGGGCCCTAAATATCTTTTCAACCTTTCCAATGATAAGGCCTATTGTTCTGCTCGAGGATAAACTTTCTCAATTTCTCTTAGTCTAGTCTGTTTTCCGCTATGTTTCATTTCTTTGGGTGTCTTATTCCCGATCTTTTAGATATTTTTAATCTCTCTTATGTTTTTCAGCTTTCCAATGTTAAGACCTATCCTTATGTACTAAATTTGCATTTTTTACACAGGTCCTGTAAAAGCGAGTGGTTTTTTCCCGATATTGTCGGAGTTAATAGGAATTCTTCTGTTGTTTTTACCATATTCTTTAAGGTATCTGAATCTTTCGGGTGTTCTCAGTCTTCTAGTTTTTTTTAGTTAGTTTAGTTTTGTTTAAACATATTTTATTTGCCAAAAAAAATCAGCAAAAGGGATTGGACAAAAGTTGTACAATTAAATGAAGTCCTCTCCCGTTACAAATATATATACAGATAGTATGAATGCAAAATGACGACATAATATACGTGCATATACAGTAAAAATATATATAAATCATAGTCTAGTGATTTTTATAAAACATAAGATAAGAGGAAAGAAAAAAATATTGAAGAATAAGAAAAAGGAAGAATAAAAGAACATAGTAGGCTTTATAGCAATTGAGAAAATGCATTCTTATATTAATAAGAAAGCTTATATTATCAAAAAAGTAGTATTAATAGTTAGGCAATGATAAAAAGATAACAATAACAATAGGACTGGAGTTTGGTGGAGTTAAGCAAAACATTTAGATTATTTAACAATTAAATTTGAATTATTTTGTTTCACTAAACCACGTTGTTCGTTTTATATAACAGTTGACACACGAAAATATTTCAATATTTTGCTCATAAGTCAAACTTTCGTCACCAGCTAATAATAGTTCTATAGTTATGTTATTTGTAGTACTTAGTTCTCTGAAAAGAATGATTCTATATTCATTATAAAAAGTCATTCAAAAAAGTAATACAAACAATCTTCAACAGGGTGACCACAAAGACAATTAGAAGCAGATTTGATGTTCACTCGATTGAGGTCTGCATTTAGGAAACTGCACATATTTCGTATTTTCGTATGTATGATGTTAAATTTTCTGTCGCCGTAGTTAAAATAAGGGGGTGGTATTACAATTTCTTTTTTATTCTTTTAATATATTTATATTTCTAGAATTCTTTGTTGTTTGATCTAGTTTGTTCCAGTCTGCAGTGGTTGATGGGGAGAAGGACCTTTTAGTAATTTCTAATCTACAATTTGGGACACTGTAATTATTACTATTTCTGAGATTAGATATTTCACTAATTAAGGGGGGCATTAAATCACAGAGATAGTCGGGAGCAGATTTATTATGAATGTTATAAAGCATACTTAAACGTCTTGTCTGACGTCTGTCAGAAAGCAGTTCCCAACCTGTCTAATAGTAGATTGATTCTCGGCTTGCGAAGAGAGGTAAACCAGTTAAGATTTGACCGGCTTCGAGCTAGAGTTTTCCTAAATTATCAGAATCGTTTTGACTGCACCCATCCCACAGCTTATATGCATATTTCATTATTGGTATAATAAATGTAAGGTATATGCGTGATTAAAAATTTCTATTCAAAACATATTTTAATTGTCTAAGGGCACATAAACGTTTAGTTGTTGATTTGACTATATTACTTATTTGGGTTTGGAATTTTCCATCGTTATCAAAAGTAATACCTAAATGCTTGTAATGAGAGACAAATTCTACCGTTTCATTTTGGGACGGGATTTCAACATCATTCGAGATATTATTATTATTACAAAAGGATAATGTTATAAATTTTTGGGGGTTAAATTTTATCAGTCATTGCTCCGACCAATTTGCAAGTGCGAAAGCGAGGTATCGTCGGCAACTAATCTAGATAGACAAACAAGGTCATTTGCAATAACATTGACATATAATAAAGAAAAATAAAGTCCAGGTACTGAACCTTGAGGAACACCTGCGTTGGTACATTGTAAGGGAGATTTCTCATTACCAATAAAAACACTTTGTTTCCTATTGGAAAGATAACTTTCAAACCAATTATAAAGTTGACCATTTATACCATATGCTTTTAATTTCAAAAGCAGTCCTAGATGCCAGACCCTGTCGAATGCTTTAGATATATCACAAAAAATAAGAAAAGTAGAACAATGATCATCCAGGGCCATGCAGATTCTGTAATATATTTCTATTAGCTGGTGAACAGTAGAGTGACCAGGTAAAAAACCAGATTGGAATTTGTATAGTAATTTATTTGAAATCAGATAATTAAACACTTCTTTAAAAACTATTCTTTCAAAAACTTTTCCAACTGTTGACAATAAAGCTATTGGTCTATAATTAGAAGCTGAAGTTTTATCACCATTTTTAAAGAGAGGCATCACTGATGCTATTTTCCATTGAGTAGGAAATTGAGCTTTATATATAGGTTATCTTTTGACAAAGTATAAAAAAATTCTATCGATTTTCATTTAGACCCCCGAACCTCCTTAAAGAAGAAACTTACAGGAAGCATAATGATTAATAATTGTTGATTGACCAGGCTGTTTCAGAGGAGGCGACTTTCCTTTATCAGCAAATCGAAAAAAAAATCGCATGTTGTTTTCGAACCAAGACGAAATTAGGAAACGAAAATAAAGGACATACATAGATGTTTCCTGCCAATATTGGTTTCATTTGATCCAGTGGATTCATAGAAGATTAAAAAGTAAAAACTTAACAAACAGTTGGAGGACGGACGCCACGTAAAAGACGCTTTTAATAAACTGTGAACATTAAGGCGATTAAACTACCAAAATATAATTACCATCAAACTTATTTTAGTTGCAATGTATACCATACTGAATTAACATTCAACCCATTCCTCTCGTTCTTCAGGGTCGCCTAGATCCGGTTGAATACGTTAGCGAAACCAAGATATAATTGCCTTCTTATTGTTTGTCCGTTGGTTAAGCGATATTAACAGGGGAAATTGAGTGTCAATTTTCGGCTAGTTGCACAGGCTAAATTTCCAACCATTAAATTATCTGACCTTACGCCTGTCCTGCCATTTTTTTTTTATTTACTGTTAAACATGGCTCAAATAATACCTTCGTAGGTAGCAACAATCAATCAATGTTTTTATGTAATTATGTTTCATAAAGTGCATATTTTCAAAGTTTAAAAATAGAAATTTAGATCTTTTTAAGGAAATTTTAAAGGGTTTTTTTATCAGATTTTGTTAATAAAGCTACATACAATATGTGGCGAGGCAGTTTTTTTTTTTAAATACAACTATAGGACAGATTATAGGCTGGATTTAAGAGCTCACTTTTTGGAACTTTTTGGAAATTAACAAGGACTTTCTGCAAACATTTACCCACTGCCACACTTTAGTCGAAAATTATACTGAAACTTCCTTTGTTGGAAATTCTGGATCGGCCAATGATTTGGTTGAGGGGACGTAAATGACATATGCGTTTCTGGAAAACATAGAATTTTTTTTTCATCTTTTTGTGAATGAATGGTCCATAATTCAGGTCGACTAAAATAGTCAGGGGCCTTATTCATAAAACTACTAAAGTAAAGATTTTGCTAAGGAAACACTTTAGTTAAGGAAACTCCGCCCATTTTACTTAAGTGGTATTCATAAAACATCTTAACTTAAGTATTTCCTATGGAAAATCTTAGATTTTAAATTAGGAAACTCCGCCCAAAATCCTTAAGTGGTATTCATAAAGCCACTTAAACTAAGATTTCACTTAAGTTTTCCCTTAACTTTAAGGTAGCTAGGTATCTACCTTAACTTTTACAAAGTATATTTATTTTAAGTTAAACAATGCTCACAATTCAAAATATATATCAGCTGCAACTAATACATTTCATACCTGGAAAAACGCACAAAATTTTGATAATTAGAGAATTATTTTTGTCTTCTTTGTTGATTTACCCTCACGAAATCTACATTGGTCAAAAAAACGATCGTAAGATCATAAGCAAGCGTGTCTACTTTATATCTTTATCTTAACATATTTTCATTGCCATTTCGTTTAACTTTTGGTGCAGAAACCGAAAAAGCTTATTAATTCTATACATTAACCCCCCACACTCGGACGATTACTGATGCGCTATATTATCAGTTTGATATTTTGTGGATATCTAGAAAAAACGACGTTAGTTGGATGTGATGTAAAAGTCGTTCTGTGTTGGTATAAATATCACG
>JAULBM010307943.1:0-24734 GCA_032357055.1 Geukensia granosissima | reverse complement strand
TAGGGTTCGTGTTACTCCAGCTTTAGTTTTCAGTGTAATGTTGTGTGTTCTATGTTTGTCTTTCGTTTCATTTTGTTTGCCATGGTCTTGTCTGTGTTCCGCCTTAACGATTTCTGTCTGCCCCTTTGGTATCTTCGAATTCTAATTGCAATTGTGATCACTAGATGCATCATGCAAAAGAATATGGTTAATGTGGGACATGTCAGGGAATTGGAATTGCCTTTAATCATGTTTACTAACGTAGTCGTTCATGTGTTATATAAAGGTCAAAGTCAGCATCCTTAGCAGTCTCTACAGTTGTAATCCCAAGATACATCACGTTAGCAGGCTCTACAGTTGTAACCCCAAGAAACATCACACAAACCAATACGGTTGATGTGGGATATGTCAGTTAGCTGAAGTAGACTTTAATCATATTTCCTAAGAGAATTGTTCATGCGTTAAATAAAGGTCATATTTAGCAGCCGAAGCGTGTGTTACAAGACCCTTTTACTGTTTTTGCATTTCTGTAACTTTGGATGCAAAAATTGACACACTTTTCCAAAAACACGACGTCACTGAACAACTAAATGTGACGTAATACTTATTGTGTCGTCGTCGTTGGTACACCCGGAAGCTGTCAAGACATGTTACAGAAGTTCCTCCATAACAAAAGTTCCAAAAGAGGAAATATTATAGAATGCAATATTTTTGTAACGCCTTATTCGATTGGCTTACGTTCTACGTAAAATTCACAATCTATTTGCCATAACTAAGATTAACTCGTATAAAAAGCCGCCAAACTCCGAAACAGTGGTGACACGTCCTAGATTTGGTTAGTAACGATTTACACCACTGCCAGAAATCCTATCATTTCTGTTTTAACATAACCGGGTGGAATTGTCATAAATTTCAGTTACATGTTACTTCATTTACAAATATTTTAGAATAAAACGTCATTGAAAAACTACACATTAGAAAATTAAACGGTTTTCATCTTAAGTTGGTGCACATAAGGTCAGCAATATTGTGACGTTGCAAATCTTTATTTTGTGACGTTATAAAGTTCAGGAGAAATCTATGTTTAGTTAAAAATTGGTCGGTTTTCTTTAGTTTCGCACTTATAAGATGAGCGGTGTTTGGACCTTGAATAGCCGCCAGTTAGCCGCTATGTTGAAACGGTTACTGTTCTATAGTCCGAAGGGTCAATAGTCCGAAGGGTAGATATTCCGAAGGGCCGATGGTCCGAAGGGTCGATAGTCCGAATTAAGAATCGACAGTCAGAAGGTCCGATCTCATGGGCTTGTAAACAGCGAGTATAAGATCGCAAGGCGCACGTGATCCCCCGAGTGATATGAGGCACGAGAGTTTGTCACGATCTCAGTCACGGGCTATTTTGAAACGAACTCATAAAACTTAATCAACTAACGTGAGATATTTCGCCACATATAACACGAAGTTGAAACAAAGCAAACGAACGCTACAAACTATTACCAGAGGCTCCCAGGAGACCGTCATCAATCACATGGCAAACAGTATACATTAAAACCATTATATTTAAATATAATCTAATAAAACAAGTAGTTGTATGATAACTCATATTTTCTAATGAGTTTCCCTAACTGGCCTATGATAAACTAAGTTCGTATGTAGTGGATCTTCCTATTGACCATTTGGTTTTTATTGAGCAAGCAGTTTCGGATAAAAAGATTTTATAATGATTTTTCCATATTTGTCCAATGTTAAACTAAGTTTGGTTATAGAGGACAGGGTCATCGGCTGCATTTCTGAAAGTGACCCACTCAGTTCAACCATTCCACCAAAGTTTGGATCTAGTTTAGCAAGTATTTCCAGATGCGAAGATTTTTTCAAGAATTTACCAAAAGGCCCGGTTCGGTCTGGAGGCGATCCTGATAGCAATCGGAAATGCTAGACAATATTTTTTTAAAGAAAACAACATAAAAATTTCCACCAGTGTTAATAAAGAATATTAAAAAAAAACAGAAATAACGTGTCCGTGTGTTATGATAACCCTGCTGCCGGTATGACGGACATGAAAAGAGGAGTGACAGTACAACTCGTCCTGATAATGCCACATATCAAATATAAAATCAACATATACAAGCTGGGGTATTTTTTACGAAAATTAACAGATTCGATCAGTGTCTCAGAAACAGGAATTGGTTGATTGATTGATTGTTGATTGACGCCACTTCGGCAGTATTTCAGCCATATCATGGCGATGGAATCGGACATTTAACGGACCTTAAAGTCAACATCGCTTGTACAAACCAGTGACATTGCATGGTGATAAAAAGATGCCTTTGGTAACAAAGGTTTGGAAGCCATCAATCTTGGCAAAATCCTTCACCATAAGTCTGTTACAGACCAAATTTTAAAACGTATTCTATTCCAATTATTTCCTTAATCAATAAGTCATCTATTGCACCTAAGAAATTCAATTACAAACGTGTATTGCAGAACTTCAATACTGATGACCTAAAGGCTTACCCTCCTGACTGCTCTAGCGCAAATTCCCCATTAAAATAGGGTCTTTCTGGCCACATCATTACAGGAGATTAGAATATTGTCGAGAACAAATCTCTCAAAAATAACTACTTTCTAAAGGACCTAAATATCGTGAGCCGCAGTCCATTATTTAAGCTATTGATGGATTCTGTGGAGGACGATGCCAGCAAAATGAACAAAACGAGAGAAGAATAATGTTGATATTCTTTCAGAAGAGATGAAAGCTGAACGGTTTCTTAATATTCAAATCAGAATAAGCAAATTAAAAACATCCATGAGTACAAAAACGGCATCTATTTTCAATAAAACCAGATGTTCCCGAAACTCTTTACATCATTCATGTAAAATTTGTTGTCGTGCCAGCAGATAAGGCCCCAAATAATATAAGTTTTGTCTGCAAAACCATTACATCGATTGTTTAATTAATGAGTTAGGTATTTAGAGTACACATGACAATCCAACTTACACAGCTATAACACTTTCAAAAAGGAGATAATTGATAATCATAGGTAAGTTTTGTCTTCCTTTTGAATGTACTCTTAAGTTGAGGACTAAGATCTCCCTTTATTGTATTGGATACTAAAGTTACACAATTATCCTTACAAGCAACCTTTTATTGCTGGATCTCCTAAATGTCCCATCAAGCCACTTTTAAAGCTTTTTAACTTTAATTCTTACAACTATCAAAACGATACTGCTGTCTATTTCTTCAATCATTTGACGCATACTTTCTTCAAGAGCTATCACAGAAAAATAGATAGAAAGATAGCCCATGCCCTTAATTTCACCTCCCGTTATATAGATGAAATTCTCGTCTATCCAAATGATTTTGAAATTAAAGACACAGTCTGCTTCATCTCAAATAAGACAATGAAGGAAGGCTTTACACAAAACTATAAGACAAACTTAATGACTTCAACTTTCCATAGTCAACTTCCTGTTCATTGGGAGTAACATTCCAGCTGCCCCTGGGTACATACATTTTCAAGAGCTGTGTCACTGACACAGTCAAGGTATTTATTTTGTGGCTTCTGTTTTAAGAATGTGTACAGGCTGTTATTTTCTTGATAATTAGGAACACTTCTTTCTTCTTAACCAAAATAATACCACCAGCAACCCCCTTTTCCAAATAAAATTATCTGTTATCTTTTTAGATTTGAATGCAAGTTCTCTGGCCATTAATACAGCATTTAGAACAACAAAAAATTACAGCTGACGAAATTGCATATGAACAAATGTATAACATTTATATATTATATATACATTTATATATTATATGAACTGCATTCAAAAAGAGATATTTTTACAAAACATGCTATTCTTGGGAATTTCTCAAAAGGTTATAACCTTAAACGAATGACCGTTTAAATAAAGGGGTTTATTCATTCCTAGGGTAGAAAATTATCACATGCAGAGAGAATATTTTAATTTATTCGCAGCAATTAGTGGCAATTTTTTATCTCGAAACTTAACATTATGCTATTGGGGGCATGGCTTCAGATTTTTTTTAAATACCTGCTTGTCAAGAATTTTTTCCATAAAGTTGTGATTCATGGTATTTTTTTGGGGGCGGGGGATCATTCCCTTAGCATGTTGTGATCCGATGACTTTTTAAATATGCGTGTTGGGCTGCATACCAATTCCATCGTTTTGAAAATTTCATAGAACTTTTTCGGTTCTCTCCGCCTGTAATAAGGATGGTCTCAATGAACAACCAGTCCCTTATGCCTATGAAACAAATAACTAATTTTGGGCGAAGCATAGAAGCTTTTCATTGCGTTCATAAACAAAAAACCTTGTGCATCTATATGTGGGTAATAAATAATTATGGTTTTTTTTAGTTAAGAAAAAATATAAAATCTTAAGTAGAAAAGCTTATCTAAAATGCTATTTTATTGAAAATATCTTTTTCCTTTACTTTATTCTGGATTTCAAAACATTTTATACTAGTATTAAACTCTTCCCAGATGGCAGGTGCTATCATGGTACATGTCTAGGCTACCTTTTATTAAAAAATAAGAGGTCTTGAAGTGTTCCTCTCCATTACCACTGATCAATCTTGAAACTATCATTGCAAAAAGTGTTTCGGGTGGAAAGAAAAATAGTTTCTGGAAGTTTTCATACCGATCGGATAGAAAACAATTTTGTTGGAGAACATGTATAACAATATGAATGAAAACTATTTGCAAAAAGGGTAATACTTTCGGACTATCGACCCTTTGGTCTATCGGACCTTCGGACTATCAACCCTTTGGACTATCGGACCTTCGGACTATCCACCCTTTGGACTATTGGGCCTTCAGACTATCGGGATGTCGCCCAAAGGTGACCTGTTGCTTATGCTTAATTTCTCATTCCTACCCAAACAGTCACAATTTGGCATCATGTGGCTATTAAATTCCCCGGCCTTACCCTCAGCAGGCCCATTTTATGACTTATTGTTTGATAACTTGTTCTCTTCCTGAATATGCATGAAATATTTGCAACTGGACATTAAACAACAATCAATCAATCAATCCATATGGACATGAAATAACATACTGTTATCTGTAATGGCAAGGAGTACTTTTTATGCCTTCTTGACCTTGATGAAAGGTGTGGTTTTTGGACTCATTGTTAAAGGATTTACCTCAACCTTCAAAGGGAAGAAAAGCAATAAAAGTCTTGGACATTTGAATCTTGGAATTACTTTGGTATTGCATTGTTATGTTTCATATATAAAATACCCCCATCTGGGATTTTCTGAGACTTGCTTCATCAATTAGTTAATAAGCTTCAATCTTTCACATAATTCTCCATCTCAATCAAGGGCAACAATGTGGATCTTCTATCCATATATGTGTACCTGTAACATTCACATGTGTCTTGACATACAGCTGATTTTTACTCAGTCCACCACACATGTACATCAGTTCAATCTTATGTCCACTTCTAATCATTGTATCAAAGATGTGTCTTGTACCATACTGAAAAATATATAATATGTTTTTATAAGAAAATGATAAATTAGTTGGAAATGACAGCTACCGTAATTCCCTCAACTGTATTCTTGAAAAACAATAACTAAATAACATGTCTGTATTACATGTAGTATTCTAGATCTGAACCTTAACCAAAAACATCTTAATGTCACTAAAGGATGGACAGGATGGACAGAGGGACATATGAACATCTTCATGGGTCAGGATGATTATTGCAACTTACTACCAAAAATTTTTTTTCTTTATTCTTACATTATCAACTCATAACAGGTTCTTATATAAAGTTACTTTTTTGTATGGAATAAAATTGTCATAGATAAAGTTTTGTTTATAAAGACTCCTTCAAGTCAAGCATATTAAAGGGTATTTTTGTATCAATCTCAAGAATATCTTTTATTATGTATATGCGTTGTAGATCCTAAGTTGTGCTTGTTATTGAAACTATTTCACCAAAAATTTGCTTCATAATTATGTTTTAAAAATAATTTTAAAAAAATATGTGTACTCTATTTATGCAATTTTCATGGCTGTGAGTAATGCTGGACCAATATGAAGATTACTGATACATAGGAAACACTACTATCACAGGTACAAAGTGGAACAGAACAACAAGTGCCTGGTATAAGTATCTGATTAATCTTCAGTTTTTCCAAACTCAAGAAAAGTCGTGAGATAAGGATAAAAAGATTTAACAATGAGTATCAATTCTATATTTAGTAATATGTTATTACCTACAGCTAAAGCTTGTATTGTTGCTAGGTAACGTAATGCCAAATCATCTAAATCTGAGGTCAAGGTCAAACCACAAATCTGTAAAACATGCCATTATATATCACTAAACACTGTCATAAAAAATTATTTTACTCATTTATCATCAAGGAACTGAGATGCTTTACAAAAACAGTGTGATATAACTGTAGCAACTCGACAAACAAATGTAGGAAAGTTGAAAAAATTATCATCTGGTTGATTGTTGGTTGCTTAACGTTTAGTGGCAAATATTTCATGCATATTCAGGACGAAAAAAACAACAACAATAAAAAACTAGATAACACTGAGATGGAAACCATCTCTAAGGACCCTGCCGTAGCCTAAATAAAGTGAACTAGATAACATTGAGATGGAAACAATCTCTAAGGACCCCGCCGTAGCCTAAATAAAGTTAATTATAAGGGTCCCATGAAAAACCCTAAGTTTGGGACCTTGATCTTTGAAGGACAAAAATTATTTTGGTACATGACACACCTTCTAATAGTGGTTAGCTATCATGCAAAGTCTCAAAGATGTTTGAAATTGGAAATTAAAAAAATTCTCCAAAATTGAGCATTTAAAGAAAAAGAAGGTCACCCATTGCCTTACGATACGGTCTCTTAGCTTTCAAGGTTAAAACAGATATGGCAGTATAAAATCACCTAGCTGATCAGAAATAAAATAATTTCCGGGTGCTGAATAAAAAGAATTATTGAGATATCTGAGACATGTCATTTCTGAGATAAAATGATTAATTTGAGAATGAAATATAACATGCAACTATACAGGGAAATGTGACTGAGATATGATGAAGTTGCCAATATCTTGTATTATACATCTTTGATTAAATGTGTTGGGTCATGTCAGCCATTTTCAAAATTTTGGTAGAGAACCATCCAATGATCATTCTTGGAACATAGCAATTCATTTTGCTCAATGGTTTCCAACAAGAAGATGTTCAAACCGTCAACTAACCAGAATATATTATTGGCTCTCGTTGCCATGTTTGGATTCCAATCTGGAAACAATCCAAAAGTTTGGTAGAGGACCAACCAGAGAACAGTTGTGCCATGTATAGTTCTGACAGGCTTAGTAGTTTCAAAGGAGAGTACTAAAATGTCAACATTTCACGGACAAAAATAGATATGGCAGGATTGTCAGTAAGACAGCAATCCACCACAGTCAACATGGCAATTAACTTATCTACAGGTCAATATCCTACCTACAACAATAGATTGAATGAATGTTGTTTAACGTCCAGTGGAAAATATTTCATGCATATTTAGGACAATTGATGATGATGAATGAACCCTGCTTTGTATTAGACCGACACCCAGATTTTTTACGTGCTAGCTAACGAAAGCAACAGTCAGCAGGAAGACATGCCACTTTACCCAGACACATTATGCTGACTCTGGGTTGACCAATATTTGCTCTTACTCCTAAATGGTGCATGCTTAGTAGAGAAGCAGCAAATACATTTCAATGTCTTTGGTTAGACCTGGTCTGGTTTGAACCCACAACCCTCTGCACCTGAGGCGAGCAGGTTAACCATTACACCACCGAGGAGGTCAGTCTCAACAATAGATAAAGATCTACACATAAAAGCTGTAAAAGTTCAAACAAACAAAAATATATAGACTTATTCAAAAGTGACAAAGTTTATAAATTTTCGGCAAAATAAAAATCACAAATAAACACATTGCAGTTTTATTACAAAATAAACACATTCATTACAGTAAGCTTATGTTTACATGTATTATCATTAGACACTCGCACTTTTTGTCAATGAAATTATGACAGTCATATTTTTCTATTTTTTCTCGGAGATCAACAGGCTGATAAATATTTAAATGGTGATTGCTTAATTTTTAGCAAATATTTTTTTTTAACTTTTTTTCAGTCCTTATCCATTAGCAAATGAGACTTTTACCCCTTAACGACTCTTCTATATCTCATTATCTGCTGTGAAATAAATGAAATAAATAAAAAAGAAATCTTTAATTTCTGCTTTCTTGCAGATGTATATAGTAACTATATAGTAACTATTACTTGATTATGCTTATAAACTCTGGTAACAGATTTGGTTTACAATAATGTTTATAAAACATAGCAATTACAATTTTTTAAGTCATATTAAAACAAATTGATTTTAAACTGATGGAGGAAGCTGTGTAAATGTTTTGTGAAGACACTTCTGACCTAAACCTTAAATTCAATTACAAAAAATTGAAATTGAGTAGTACAAAAAAGTTTTTTTAATTCTACTCCAAGACAAATGCTGAAAATTGTGTCAATGAATCTCCTATCCAGAGCTTGATGGGTAATCCTACTTCATACCACATCATCTCTGACACACAAAGTACATCGCTGAATTCCTGAACTGCAAAATCAAAATAGTTTTTGATGTCAAGATATTATTGTGTCAAAGTCAGGTAACAATATTTCCACTGCCATGAGATGAAACTCAAACAACACTTGGCAGAGTCATCTACAGACACTGCAGTAAGAGGATTTGCTGCAGAGATTAGATATCAATATATCAGCAAGATTTCTGAGCCAAAATATCAATAATGATATTTATCAAATTTTGCAAAGTAAAATCACCTTAAGGACTGACTTAAAAAAACTTTTACTTGATTGGGCCAGTTAGCACTCATAACAAGTAGTGAGATTTTATCCTTGTTAAAGGCTGATGTTTTTTTTTTATTAATATTTCTATTGCAGACCTGATTTTTTCAACACAAAAATATGCAAAATGGTTACCAAAAACTGGATATTGGACATGTTAAAAGTCCCAAAAAGTGGCATTGTGCTGTTAAATCTGTACATTTAAATATATGCAGTTGGGTACAATACAAAAAACCACAAACCATTTTCATATTTTTTTTGGGAGGGGGCAGAAAACAATGACATTTTATGGAAATTTTGCAGTATTTTTATTTTAAGGCCTTTAACATTAAAAATGTGTGTTGTATGGTGTTAAGTCTATTTTTTTTAAATTACTTTTGGTAAGGCCATAGAGCGGCCTTCATCTATAAACTCAGATCATAGACAATTAATATGACAGGAATCTCAATGGAAATGCCACTTATAGTATCATACTTGATAATTTTGGTCTTGTTTTATAAAAAAAATTGGATAGTTTTCAGTGGCTTGTTAACAATAATGTCAGGTTGGCTGAGGATACTTACCAAACATGCCCGTCTATGACACCAATCAAAAAAGAGAAGTTTCTCAATTAGACCAGAGGTTATATTGCAATGAAATCTCCAAACCAGAAATATTTCCTCAGGGTGCAAAGTTAGAAAACAAACATATAGGTTGTGGGTATAAGTCGGCACGTATTTTGATCCCAGTGCACAGAAGGTTTAAAGAGCATAAAATTGTTCACATTATCTCAATACTAAACATAGAGGAAATGTGTCCATGGGACATTGATACTCCCCCATCTGGCAAACAGGAAGTGGACAAATGATGGACCTGAAAAGGGGAGACACTGTACAATGCACCTTGACAATGCTTCAGATCAAATATCAATTCAATCCAACATATTTAAGGTCAGAAATCTTAGACAAAACTTTTACAGCACAGAGATTCCATCAATGTCTCATTAAACAGGAAGTAGACATACATAGGACCTGAAAAGGGGAGACACACTTCAAGTCACCGTGATAATGCTTCTTACCAATTTTCATATCAATCCTATATACAAAAGTCAAGATTATCTTTGACCAAATATGCCGGATGTACGGATGTAAATACATAGGTACAGATAAGATTCGAACTTAGTGCCCCCACTGCTGAAAGGTGGAGGCATAAAAAACTATTTAACAATAAAAACAACTACAAAATTTCATTCAATGTGGTTCCATACATAATGAGTCATATAAGTTTGCTTGAAGAATGGAAAAGCTAATGAAATAGGCAACATAAACAATGATATAAACAAGAGCCAATGAAATACTATGACCCTGTGTATGTTATCTGGTATTTGGAAACAAATTTTGATATTCAAACTTCAAACAGTAAACAAAAAACTTTATGAATTAAATAATTACATTGACAGAAAGCTCTTTTTATTAAATTAACATTGTAAAGGTATTCCTGCTGGAGAAAAATTCTGCAAAAATGTCTGTAAACTTTATAACTTGAGAAAATTTCCCAAATTATGAATTATTCTAATACACTTCAAAAATGATAATTATTTTTAACAGTGATCATATTTTACATGTATGAAAAGGACTTATGAATAAATAAAACATTTGATTCCTGCAAAAAATAACACCTCATGGTAAACAAGAAAAAGTGGACTTCATAAATTTTGCACATTGCTTGTTAAATATCCATTGAATTTTATAAACAATGTTCTATAGACTTAATCATAAACTACATCTTATGCCTGTCTTAAAACATTTTCTTCACCTATTTTTACGTCCGTGAAAAATCTCAAATTCAACTACAATACATGACCTTTAACATGGCAAAAAAATCACTTCATTATATGCCCATAAACAAAGGTTGTAAAATTACATGCATTTTACAAATAAGGCTTTTTTTTTCTTTTTCTTTTAAAATAAACACAAACACATTAAATGAAATTTAAAAATAGACATGGGAAACTTGTCAAAAATGCAAAAAATGCATTGTACCAACAAACATATGTCAAAATATGTTTATCGAGGGTTGGCTTTACTTAACACATTATCCTTAAACACTCACTCACTCAAATTCTCATTCTGATTTCATAAGCTGGTTTGCAAATCTGGCGACTGTTTCATAGACACTTCTATAAATTGCTGCACATAATTTACAAACATTTCTTAAGGATTAACGTTCACACGATTTAAAAAGAGTTCATCAAATTGTGACAAAAATCAAAATATAAGATAAAATGAACTTTTATTTTTTACCTGAATCCAAATCTTTTTTGCATAAGGGTGAAAGAAATAAAATGTAGAAAAAATGGGTCCATGAGACATGGATGTCCTTAAAAGGGAAACATGGTACAACAAAACCTTGAAATGCTTGAGAACAAATATCAAATTAATCTAAATAGACCAATCGCCTAAAGAAGGTGGCATAAAAAATAGTTCTGAATTTTGTTGTTTGCAATGTCTAGACTGGGTTCCAAATTTCTGTTTTATTTTCTGTTTTTCACAGCTGGCTAATATACAGAATGTTTGCTGAACAGGAAAACTAAGGGGAGATAACCAGAAGCAAAATACCAATACAAGAATTGTAATAGACAAATCAAGTATGCTGGTACTTGTAGTGAAATAGACTAAATAGAATACAAAAAATATTTCTGTCAAATTAACGATACCGGCAGAAAGAAAGAAGAAATTCGGTATCTCAACATTTTTATTAATAATTTCAGTATCTAAACATTTTTATTAATAATTTGTAAACCAACTCAATGAAATCGATTTCATGACAACCATTTAATGGTTTTTCATTTTACCAGACATTCTTAGTTATACAAATTTTTATTTTTTAATTGAGAATCTTAGTAAATTCTGTAAATAACTTGTACTAACTGCTAAATATTTAAAACTGTTAAACTCAAATGGGCAACATTTTATCCCATATACTATGTTGTTGTAAAAATGTTAACAATTTAAAATTATACACCTCAATATCTAGCTTTCCCGCTAACAAAGATTTAAAACAATTTCAAAACAACTTTTCAAAACTAATTATAATAAATAAAAGTCTGAAATGTACATTTTTAAATGAAAATATATAAATTTCATCCAAAAAAGACTTAAAAAAATCAAAAGTTGTATAACACAACCTCTCAATCCTGACTTTTAAAGCCAACATCAATCCATACATACATAAATTATACCTATCCTAAAATTAAAACATTCAGATATCTACTCATAAAACAATCATAAAACAATCAGTATATGAACTATGTACAATGCTAAAGAAAATATGAAATACTACACACACAGACTTCCAGCTCCTGTCGAGTGCATTACCTAAGATAGTTGAAAAGCTTATGTAATTATAATGTATTATGCATTTTTCAGACCTCTTTAGTCCAAAAATTCAGAAGTTTGTTGAAGTTTAAATACAACTCGTCGAAGATTTCCTATATTTTATGGGGCATTGAACTGGATATTTATCCTAGTTAATGTGCAACACTTCTGACAGTTTCTACACTGACTGATGTAATGGATGAGATAATCTCAAAAATGAAAATATTTTTGGTACTGACTCAATCTAGGGTAGAAGGTAAGTATTGAATAATTTGGAATTTTTTGTAAAGTTCTGTATTTTAAACATGTTCAACAATTTTTCAATCACACTGCGGCAGACAGTTTTGTTGGACAATGAAATTGAAGAAAGCAGAGAGAATCGGTGACCTAAGACATGAAACTGACAAATCTTCTCATGTGTGTTGCAGGTCAACTGCCCACACTTAAGTATTGTTCAAAAATTGTAACTGTGCATCAATAAGCTTTTATATATAAAGACCATAATAAAAATCATGGGGATTTTTCATTTTTTAACAATTTAGAGGAATATGATATTTCCTTCATTAATTCTTAAAATAAAATGTTCCTGACTAGAAATATTATCTGTTAACCGGTTTTAATCCTCAAAAGTTTTACAATAAACATGATAAATAAGTAGTATTTTCTGAAGTTTTCCTATCTTTTCAGATGTTATGACATTAGGTTCTTCCAGACAATCCTGGTTTTTCACGCTGTATAGGTGATAGGCTACATTGATCTGAACAGGTAAGATTAAATCAACTACCTAGATGACTAGGCCACCCAGGTCTGACTTTGAGAAAATACCAAAATGTTAAGGTAGTTGAAATAAAAAAAAAGATGAGAAAGCTAAAAATAAAAACAAATGATACAAAGTAACAAACAACAACAAAAAAAGAAAAAATATAATACAGAAGTAACAAAACAATACAAATTTAAAATCCTTTTAAAATAAAATAAACAGCATTCTTTCACAAGCTTAGTAACCTTTGGCTAAGTTATACGAGATATAAAGGTCTAAGTAAATTCCCCGTAAAAGGCTATAAATGATAATTTATGGTAGGCTGTGGCTGCCATTATGAATGTCTGACACTTATTTTGTGAATTCAAATAATTATTGGATAATAACTTTCAAGGTATCTGTGGTTTCTGTCAAGTAAAGAATTTACCTGTAAGCATGAGGGATTTTACCTGAAAGCATTAAGAAATTTACCTGTTAGCATCAAGGAATTTTACCTGTAAGCATTAGGGATTTACCTGTTAGCATCAAGGAATTTACCTGTAAGCATCAAAGAATTTACCTTTAATCAATAATTCATTAAGGAATTTACCTGAAGACATTCAACAAAATGCAAATTTAATATTGTTTTTGTTTCAATCATATCATGGAAATTAGTTTTAATGGTGGAGAAAGCCAGAATACTTGGAAAGGAATCACCAACACTGGGCAGGAAAGTGTCGAACATTATCGCCATATTGTGTTACAAACCATCTTTTTAAGGTTCATGTCAAAGGCAATTTAATGCATTATTGCCATACAAAAAAAAAGAAAAAAATCAACACCACAGATTTTTTATTTTCTCTTTATCATTAAGCCTTCAACCCTGAATTGATGACAATTTTTCACAACCTAACAATACTTTCGGTACATGTTTACATTGAATAAAAACCAAATACAAAAAGAAAACACTACAACACTCTTCTCCAAAGGTAATATAGTCTTGTATAAATATTCTTAATGCCTAATTAAAACTGATTTAAATCAAACCTAAGACTTATGTTTAAATTTTATCTCATTTACCATGGCAAGTCTGATGTTATCATTAGCCAATTTTCATTGGCAAAAACAAAATGTTTTAAGCACTCATTGGCTTTAACAAAAATTCAATCTCAGCTTATATGAAAACGACTTTGCTGACCATGTAAAATCTGGGAATAGGCTTGCCGGACGCCAAATACTAGTATATAAAGCTGGTAATACTAAATGCCTATTGCCTTCAGGCGGAGGCATAAAAAAATAATAATGGGCAAATCCAGACTGTAAATAGGGATAATTGCTATGTTGCGGAATACAATCATCCCTGATTTTTTTTACAAATCCAAGCCTAGATGGATTGCTGATAAGATGAAGTATTACATTATACTAAAAAATATTTGCCAAAGCTAAAATTTGAAATCTGAATTTTGTCACATCGCATTTTGCGTATAAAACTTCAGTCTGTTACTCACGACAAACTTTCCACTTTCCTATACTTCAGGATATGACAATGAAAAATTACATCCGCAAATATCATGTGTTTGTTGGTTGAGATTGAAGAAAAAATGATAATCAATGTTTCAACAATGTAATATTTTATTTCTCTAATTCTTAAATGACAGCAATTTGTTGTTTTAAGTTAAAATATTGCCTGAAAACTAAAAGAATAGTAACATTCTTAATCAAGGTCACCTTATCTGCATGTAATATTGTTTATCATTGCACTTGGGTTGATAATCATTTTTCTCCAATAGGGCTCATTTATACTTCCAAAGCAATCATCGCCTGTCATGTTCGGGCAACAATCGCGTGATGAAGTATAAATGAGCCAATAGTCATGAGGTTTTTATGCCATTCGACAATTTTTTAAGTGACTTTCAACTAAACAATTATCCAAATCACATGCAGTTTGTTGACTTTGAATGACTATTCAAAGACTCAGAATTGAATGTAAAGCTATCTAAATTGTAAAAAATAAGATTATGAATGGCTGACAATGTAAGACTCCCTATTCCAAAAACTGATCAAGAGGCATCGCATAGTGTTGGTGAATCCAGGTTTTTCAAATACTCAAAATTCACTTTTTATCTTGAACAAACATCACATTCACTGTAAAATTTTTTTTGCTTGGTTCAAAGTCAGTTGTCAACTCATGCTGATATACAAAGGATAGTATAAATCAACTACCTAGATCACTTAGCCAACCAAGCCTTATGTCACCATTGCTCATAAATTAAAACGAATTCTAGTTGAAATAAAATTGACAGTTAAGTCTAAAAGAACTGTCTCTTCTAAAAATTTTCTAAAAATACAAATAAAAATTTTGGATCACATATACTTGATGAACAAGGCAAAATATATTCTCATCTCAGAATCTGCCAGTTTCTTTAATGAACCTATCTAAATGGCAGTGAACTCGTTTTTCTCATCTCGATTCAAGTATTTCACTCCTGTACATAAGTATCTTTATATTTTAATATCCTCCATGGAGGTCATTCCCGACAATGTTTTCTTAATACGTAGAGTTGTCAATCTGGCTGCAGCGTTATGGTACCAACATTCTTTCATTAATCTTCCCAACACTTTCAGAGACTGAAAAGATCAAATGTATTCAGTATTTCTTTCGAGTGAATTATATTTTTTTACCATTTTGAATGTTGTGTCAATATTGTTTTGGTCTATGTTGGCCCACATACATATTTTAGTCAAATCATATAATAGGAATTTTGACTGAAATACAGTTTTAGATTTTTGGAATATGATGTCACTGTAATGTGAATAATGCAAAATTATGCTTTATTTAATTTGTTTAATTTGTGAAAAACTATTATTGAGAGTTGTTTGTTTTCATGTATGCTGTGCACAACATTCATTGTGACGTTGCAATTTTTGTGCTCAAAACATATTGTGAAGCCATAGTGCGTGCAAGTCGTAAGTGTATTGTAGATTTTACCATGGGTATATCCTGTTGACTTTTTCAGGATCCCATATTAGAACTTATCATTTTTTTACAAAGAATAATTGGCCAAAGAGGGTCAACCACTTTGGTGTTGTGTTGGTTAGTGTTCTTGCCTTGAGTGCGGAAAGTCGTGGGTTAGCTCCCTGGCCGGGTCAAACCAAAGACATTAAAATTGGTATTTGCTGCTACTCCCCTAAGTACATGGCATTTAGGATTAAGAGCAAAGACTGGTCAGCCTAGAGTCAGAATAATGTGTCTGGGTAATGTGGCATGTCTTCCTGCAGACTGTTGCTTTCATTTCTTACACTATACAAGATGTCTTTGAGCAACTCCTTACTGAGAAAACCCCCACTTTTCTCACAAAAAGTACAAAATATAAACTTAGTCAGTAAAAATGAAAAAGGTGTTGCACCTTGAAAAAAAAAGTATGGGTCCCTAAACTGAGGCTGTGTATCAAATATCAAAAGGCTGTCATCAGTAGTTGCTGACAAAAATGTGATGAACAATTTCACATTCGTAAATAAATGCTTAATTGTTCATTATCTTCCTTTTTCTTTGTGCAATTACAGATTTTTCTTTGTATGCATTTATAGTTACTGTGATAAGGGCTCATTAATTTTATACTTTATCGCCCGACATATGGCAACTGTTTTGTGAACATGGTGCAACTACAGCATGTTGTCTCGCAATTTTGCTGAGATTAAAAGAATAAACAAACCACATAAAGAATATCACTAAGCAATTTTTGCATGACATCGAGCGATATCTCGCAACTTGCGTGAGGCAGTTGCACGTCAATCGCTCTTTTCAGTGTAAATGAGCCCTTAATCAGACAAAAAACAAATATCCTGTTAAACATCATAACATCTAGCTATTCAAGGAATATTGATTTATAGCTTAGATTGAGGGAAGGTTTTGGTTGTGTTTAAAAGAAAGAATGTGGAATATGTGCCAGAAAGACACAATCTACATCTTTTCTGGATTTTGCACTGCATAATTTCTGGTGAAGCTGTTAACCTTATTCTCTAGATTTTCCAATGGCACAAAACAAGTTCATTAAAAAATAGTGCCTTCCTATATAATTACAAGAAAAACACTTTAAAAAAAATATATCCCCATGGGCCATTACTAGAGAGAAATAAGGTATACATGCATTTTACTGGATGGGGTTAAACATTATGCTGGTGTATGTTAGTCTTGAGAGAATTCTCAGCCCAGTAGCCAGCAGTCAGTTTCACAAAATGTCGTAAGTGTTGTTTCTATCCTAAATTATGACATCATGATGAACTTTCCTTTGAATGTTTCTACAATTAAGATCAATCTTAAACTTAAGACTTTTTGTGAAATCAGCTGCAGAATCCTGGAATGATTCATTACATAAATGCCTTCAAATTTCCGTTCAAAATCTGTAAAAATTACCAGAAATTTCTAAGCCTCTTCCTTTTGATGCAAAGGCCTAATTTGAAATCCTGTTTAGTTTGTTTTAGGTTATGATGTTTGTGCTTATTAAGGGGGTACTCACAAAAATAAATCACTCGTTTAATTTTCTTTAAATTTTGTTTAGACATTTACTTTGGTGAAAGAAGGTAAACATGAAAATTTCAAGAAATTTGAACCACACATTTCTCTGGAATTATTTCAAAAGATATATAGTAATTTTATCATAAAAAATTTTGATCACTGAGATGCATTAATTTTAATATAAAATAATACTTGTTTAAAACGTTTAGATGATCTTTGAGTTATTTCCCGTAGGTGTTGGGTACCCCCTTAAGTACCAGTCCATTTAAAAATCACGATTCATCCATATCAAAAACCCACCAATCATAATCAGGAATTGTTCCTGTATACATAACCAGCCTATGTTTGCCATATGAGCCTTGTACTTTTGAGATAAAAATTACATAGAATGTACATGAAAACGACCATTTGCAAGAGTTATCGTTCTTGATTTAGTTGATGTTGTAGAGATTTAAATGTATGATTTTCAAGTGCAAGTCTTGACTGAGAAACAGCTGTGATCATGTTATCATATGAGGTTTGAAGTCTAAAAAATGAACTTCGGACTGGTGGGTTTTCCGACAACATGTATCACTTCACAAGTGATATTGCATGAATTTTATAAAGACTGTTATATAATTACTTACGGGTTGATCAAATGGTGCATTTCTTCCACCGCTTGCCCAAATATTGGCCCCACCTTAGTTGCAATGGTTCCAAAAACCCTCACCAGGTGTAGGTACGTATACAATTGTCTGCCCGTCCACCATTGTTCTAAAAATGATATTTACTGGTCATTTAGGGATGCTGTAAATACTTCTATAGAATAAACAAGCCTCGATATGGGACACTTCAAAATATAGTTATGCTCAGTTTTATTTCCAAGCGCGTTTCATGAGTTCAGATTGTGAAACAGGGTTTTTTAAAACAAACATTAACAAGTTACAAAGTCACGACAACACTTGACTCCCACACATGTACTTGTATCTTTTATGCTAGTGTTTGATATCAATGTCCGGACCGAAAGAAATGTCCTTACCGGATTAGTTACTGGCATATCAATTCAACCTCGAAAAACTTTGTAAATAAATGTATTTTTTCTTCGATTTATTATTTCCGAATTATTATGATTTTACCTTCCACTGGTGTATATTTAGCCTACTTTTGCTGTCAATCAACTGCATCAGAGCTATTTGTATATCCCACAACACACAAATAAGAATCTCACAATGACATGTCACAGATCATACCGCAGTGAACGAATTTACATTAAGTACTTAAATTTGATTGGTCGATCGGTGTCAGAAATAAACACCTGTGTTTCTGATTTTGAAGTTTATTTAAAATAATGAAATACAGACATCTCAAAATGTCCCTAAATTTCCCTCGATAAAAGAACACTTTTGTATAATGTAAAAACCGTAAAACAAATTGGAAAAGGTAGACTTATTTTAAACTATAGTGCCATTTATGTCAGCCGAACGATTGTTAAGCGTATGATTAAATAGAAATTGTGTTTAAACAAGATTTCATGATTCTACATTTCAAGTTTCTTGATCAAAAGTTGACATAATTTAACAATAAAGTCGAGAACAAGAAAGTTTTTTATACCAGGGAAATTCCGAATAAACATTGAATGTAGTTAAAGAACGGTTTCGTTTCGATTGATAAGACTTTCATAAATTTACTTATTTAATGGAAATTTATAAAGGGGATGACTTAAAATCAGCAGAATATAATACACGTCCTGACTTCATGTTTTCCATGAACAAGTCCAATTCTGCAAGCTCCACGACCATTTTAATTATTCTGATGTGCAAACTCTGAAAAATCAGTCATTTTTTACCTAGCTGCCTGGTCACAGGAGATATGGCCAGTTGCATTTACAAAGGTTTTTACAAAATTATGAGTTATATCCTCTGTTTGAAGTTTTGCTGTGCATTCTTTGTAAATTATATCCCCAATGAACAGGCTTAGAGAGCAAAATGAACACCATAGTTGCACATCAAATGATATTCTTAACAAAATATTAATTCTTACTATTTGTAGGCTTTTTTATAGCTAAATCACTTATTCAATGACTGTTTGGTAACCTAGTACTAAAATAATAATTGTAGAAAGATAATTAAATACTGAGCTAATATCATACTTGATGTGGTTTGCATCCCACTCCAATGAGAATGTGTGGCATCCATGCCAGCCATCATGACCACCAGTGTCTCTGTAAAAATATTCGCATAAAAACTTTATTACAAAATAACCTTTGAGAGGAAGGTTGAGAGCTCAAAAACCTGTTTATCTCTGCCACATACTTTAAGGACCAAGTCAGAAGCTGTAGTCCCGCAGATGCCATTGTTTAAATGTTTTACTGTTAATCGTTAAAATTAAATTGTGAAAAAAAATTGTAAACTTAATTTACCGACTACTGTTTCCTTGGAATGGCATTACATTTATTTGATGCCTTTTACATTTTCCCTTATGGTGTGGATCTTTTTCAATGCATGAAAGCCTTAAGATTAAGCCTTGTTAATTACTTTTACTTTTTAGATATGAAAATGAAAATTACGGAATAAATATCAGAAAGACTTCTTCCAATCACGGGAAAATGATAATTATGCTATAAATATCAGAGAGACTGCCTTCCAATCCCGTGAAAATCGTCCCAAATAAAAAATTGTGTATACGTAAAATAATACTGCCCTTATTTGAACTGAATATTATAAAAATGTATATTTAACACAAAATAAACTCAAAGACAAACCTACCACAATTCCCGACTTAGGACAGGCACATGAGACATGTGGTGGGGTTAAAGTTGTTAAGTGGGATCCCAACACTGTCTCATAGATACTCATGCAACACTTCATATTTGTTTAGGCAAGACACAGAAACTTCATCACATTGACTGATCATAAGACGAGAAAAAATATATATTGGAAATTTAAAAACATTTTATTTTTCAGGAAATAGAAATAATTTTGTCGTGTTTAGATAAGAATTGGGTGGAAATAAAACTGTTTCTTCTCATACTCATTTTAAACGAGAAAGGTCCTTATAAAGAACGTACACAACAATATGTATGCAAATTTTGCTGGAATTCCTTTTGACCGAAGTTTGTTATTGGAAGTCATGGTCGCCTTTGCATTAGCTATGAAAAACAATACTAATTAATAGGCTGAAAAAAGTAACAGATGCTATGGACTACAGAACGAATAAAATTATTTTGCTAAACCTGTTCGCCTGTTTAGTTGTATTTCAAGAAAAGGAATATAAATCGTAGATAGCGAATGGTCAGACAGAAATCTTTTAGTCAGAAGACAGACAAGATCATGACAAACAAAATAAAAAGAAAGACAAAAATAGAACACACAACACTACACTGAAAACTAAAGCTGGAGTAACACAAACCCTACAAAAACCAGGGTGAGTTTAAGTGCTCCGGAAGGGTAAGCAACTCCTGCTCCACCAGTGGCATTGTATTTGATGCATTATAAAACGAGACGGTCTTTTAAGAACTTCAATATGCATATATATATATATATATTTATAGTACTGAAAAATTTTTGTCAAAACTATTTACCTGTGTTGATTTTCTTCCTATTATTTTTGTATATTTCTCTGGAACTTCCCGTCTGTAAAAAAGAATGTATCATATTTAAAAGAAAGATTAGAGAAAATGTCAGAGAGAAACAATCTATATCCTCTTTGGATTATATTGCACAATTTATTGTTAAGATGTTGCCTTTCGTTTACTAAAGATTTCCGTGACTATAGATTTCCGTGGAAGATGTTGCCTTTAGTTCACTGTATTTCCGTGGGGCACGAAACAAGTTCTTAAAAATAGTGCATTGCATTTCTTTTTTTATCAACCAGACTGGTGACAAAATGGAAAAATAACGAATGAAAATACCTTACAATGCCTACGAATCGCTTTTCTGGATTAACCTTTATCGGCTATAACGTATTACATATAACATCAAAGAAGTCAGTTATAAGATAAAATATGTCATTTATCATTTTCAATTCTTTTCCAGGTTTCATCTCAATACTTCCGCCGTGAAAGACGTTAAGCATGTACCAGAATGACTTTGGCATATAATTACAATAAATAAATTAATTAATTAATTAATTATTGCTTAACGTCCAGGGCAAATTCTTAATGCATAGGAAGACCTTATATAATGAGTGATGATAAATGAATCTCCTTTGTACAAGTCCGACAGCCTGAGTCGCATTCTAACGTGCCACATGTGCCAGTTATAGAAATCGACAGTCAAAGTGCGTAGGAAGACATGCCACTTACCAAGACACATTATCCTGTAATTCTTTCAATTTAAAAAAATCCAAATGCGGAAACGCACAGATAATTTAATTAAGCCCGAAATTCGAACTCCAGAAAAGCTTGTGGTGCTCAGCGGAGAAGCAGCAAATACCATATACAATGTCTGGGTTTGACACGACCGAGTATCGAAGTTGAATCACGACATTCCACGCTCGGAAGCACGCTTACCAATACCTTTCGAGGCTGTCTCATAGCAATATTAATCAATTTAGTGGTTCATAAGAAAGTCGATGGACTAAATATGAGGCGAAGGACAAAAAGACAAGCGACATACTGAGAGACATAATGTCTTATCTCCAGGAATCTGTCAAGTTTAATTATTGTAATTCGGGTACTCTCTGCTTAAATTTGGGTTACTGCTTTTGTTTTCTTAGATTCTTTCCTTTGGAATTGTGGTCGTAGGTTTGTCTTTGTGTTATGTTTTCTGGGGTGGTTTTCATGGACAGGCAGGTAACAAAAACAATATTCTGAAAGCCAGCCCCCTTATAGCATAATGTTAAATTTTGATAAAAAATGTAATTAGTCGCTGTAAAACTACCCCCCAAAAATCGCACTGCTAGCGAAAATATTTCTGCCTGAGAAAAAACCATAACACCCCTCAAGTTAAATGGTCGTTCACTTAGCGACCCAAATTCGTCGGTTACACTACCAGGCTAAGCTCGAGCTTCAATGAAGCACATGTAAAAGACTGAAATCTAAAACATTTCAACTGAAATTGATTTTGTTCTTATTTTGCTGATTTCAGATCTAGACAACGTTATAAAAAAAATCCGACATTGCAGGGTGTTTGTTTTTTTTCCTGAATGCGGTTACACGATCGATCTAAGGGGGGCATGGTGCTTAGGGAAACGAAATAGTGAAATATAATCATTTTAAATGTTAATTGGAAAGAACCCATGAAATCTTATCAAGATTTGTAGAATTTCGTTTCTACAGGGTAATTTTCATATGACTATTTTACAAAGCCCACCAAAAAAAAAAACAAAAAAAACAAAAAAACAAAAAAACAAAAAAACCCATAAAAATAAAGAGCACAGTGTTTTTGTATAAATATTCAATAGTTGAAGTTGATAGTTCCAAGTGTATGCTTACGTTCTCGTTGTAAACTCCATTTAGCGGTTTTACGTGACGTCGTTGCATGGCAACGTTATTTGCATCACAATTTATGCAAATGCACCAGAAACAACACAGGGTATATCTATTCAACAGTGAACATTTTATTTGAATTTCTATTGTAAACTACGACCAAGGTATGTCGAAAATTTTTTATTTGACCAAATTGTGCAATGGTGGTCATCTTTGTTGGCGGGCTACGGTCCGAAAAGAGCGCCAACAAATATGAAAAGGGCAGACACAGAAGTTTCTCGCCTGCATATTGACAAATGTGGACAGACGCAAAAATGGGCTAACAAAATATTGTTAACATATTCGTGTTTACTCAAAAAGTGAACTAAGGACGAAACTTCATGATAGTTGCTGGACCGTAAAAAGAGGTCAAAGACACAACACACGTATCGGAATAACATGTAGATAAAAGAATACATTGATGCTTACACCAAATATTGTTGGAGTATCAAGTGTAGTAAGGAAAATCTATACTAGGTACAAAAGCTTGAAGATTGGGAGCTTGATAATTAGGTGGATGACACATGAACAAAAGCATACTAACTTGTACACCTAAAATTAAAATGGAAAACAACTTTTATTGAGAAATTAACTGGATTCCTGAAATATGTCGCAAATTATTCAAATAAAATTTAAAAAAACATGAATGACAAAGATTTAGGGGTTGAAATTGCTGTCCTAAAGACAGCTCATCTGAGTAATCCAGAAATTTACAAAGTTGGAACTGCCACATTTATAATATCTAAACTACAATGTATATAGAATAGTTTCAGCAGATTCTTAATCCTTCTAACCATAAAGATATTGATATAGTGGTTTCTTTTATTAAGCGGTCATTTGAACTGAGGGAGGAGACTCACAACCATGTTGATATCTGATGTTTCAACTTGCTTTGCATTACATTGTACATTTACTTTGACTTGTATTTGTTACTTATGGACATGTTCATGTATTGTTGTGACTCAAATGAGTATTATCTGCAAATAAATTAATGTTTTTTTATAATAGTATAGCGCTATGTAAGAACACACCTGATTTTCTAAATCACAAAGAATCGTAAGTCTAGAACTGATCGTAAGTTTTTACGGCACAATATTATTTTGTTCTTACGTAACACACTTACGATCAATTTCAAATTACGACTTATGTGAAATCCATTGCTGCTGATGTTTTATGGTTGCTATAGGTATTTTTTCCGAAATCTGGCGGGAATGCCTTCTACCATGTGAAATACAAGCAATGAATCTTTCTCCGTTATTTGGGGAATTCGGTATTTAAATTATCACTAGAAATTTTTGTTTATAATGTGTGGTAAAATTTCTGCCAGAATTCTGACAATTTGTCTGGTGAATGAATACCCTTAGTGACCTCTAATCCACCAGACGAGGCATCGACCTTATGATGTCAAAATACAAATTTACCAAAACTTTGATTCCCGTAATTGTGTTTATTGCATTGTGTATATCGATGTGTTTTTATGTGAATTGATTAATAAAATATCTCTACACTAAGACACATTATTCTGACTCTTGACCGACCAGTCTTTGCTCTTACTCCTAAGCGGAGGAGCAGCAGTAACAATACCGGACCCACGATTTTCGAACACGCTATACCAATACACCAACGAGGCAGTGAAAAAAAGAATAAAACGTGTTATAAACGATTGATTATTGCAAGTGACATTTGATCACTTGTATTTGGAGTAATCATAATTGTCTTATGATCAATGTATATATACCGCCTCGGTGGTGTAATGGTTAGCGTGCTCGCCTCGAGTGCGGAAGGTCGTGGGTTCGATCCCCGGCCG